>JARHUK010000704.1:0-16739 GCA_031001725.1 Pseudopyricularia javanii
GGGTATCAGAAGCGTGCTATTGGGCGGGAGCGGAGCCGGGGCCCATGTCAAGCCGCGGTGTGTGGCGATGTGAAAAAGGGAGTGGCTCAGCCTTTTTTTTTTTTCTCAATCACCGGTCGGTAGGTTCCGGCGCGAATAAGACGGGATTTGCACTGAAGCGGCTGAGCGGGTACAACAGGCATGCAAAGATCTTCAGAATATGGGGACTAGAGGGGGTTCAGCGTCCAAGCGGGTGGCGACAAGAGGGTGTGGCGACTATGAGGAGGGCATGGAGGGTGCCAAGAGATTTGAAGTGTGGGGAGCGAGGGAAATAGCACGGCAGCCAGCCTTTCAACAGCAAGTAGCAGATACATCACATCGTATGCCATGATCAATATCGCGGAAACAAAATACGACTGAGTCGCGGCATGGTAGAGGCACGTGTTATCACACAACCCGCCACCCCCTGCCGTAGTTTTGCGTGTTGTTTTCAATGTGGCGAAACAACGAGGATGCTGCAGGTGCAGTCGGTGCAGAAACGCCGAAGAATACGATGTGCCTGGGGTTTTGTGACAGCAGCATCCCATCACTGCGTTACGATATGCAGGACGTATTGGACGATCTGCTTCTGGACCCTGGCCATTACCCTTGGTCTGGCACACATCAGCGGGAGTCTGGGGGGGGAGAAGCAGCATCTCTCAGCATGGCAAGCCGGATGCCAGCTCAAAGACGGCCTAGGGCGGCTATATAGAGCCCAAGCCTAAGGCCATGGTCTCTAGCTTGGCGCCTCCTACAGGATCACTCTAGTGTAACGACGGCCGGAGAGACCGGCGTGCCTGGCCGAACACCTCGCATGATGCAGATGCAGCGGGTGCTTGAAGTCGAGGACCATGCAGGGCTGGCTTGTAGTGAAGATCTTTTTGGTTGAGACGGTTTGAAGTCCTCTATACTAGCAAGCCGGTAAGCGGCAGGGTTGGCTTGGGCGCCGGAATCTGAACCGATTTGATTTGATTTGATTCCCTTGTCTTTTCCCGGCGGGATTCCGCCCTCGATTGGTCAGCTTTCCATTTCCTTTCGACTGTCGTGAGAATTGGCGTCGAAAAAGTAAGCCCCCTGAAAAAGTAAAGCCCTGGCTGGGCCTGGGCGTCTGACAAGCAAAGAAGAAGAAATAAAATGACTTGGTAAGCAAGCGGAGGTTGATTGAGCCTAAGCCCCAGTTCCTCGGGACAGAAAACTAGACTGACTCAGCAGCTGACCGATTGGAAATCCATGCCCATGGCGGATTTTGCTGATGCGTCAATTACTCCGAAACACCGACCAGCATCGGTCATTGTGATTATTCCGACTGCTTTCCATCTGCATTTATACCTCTCTCTATACCGAGATAAGATACCCATCTGGGCACCGTACCGCACCTATCCATGAAAGCCGAGACTAGCGTATCCCGGCCTGCCGTCTGATCCACCGTTCATCCGATAAAATCTTTTTGACATCATTACACAGTCTACCGCCTAGCAAACTCCCATCTCCCCATCCCGCCACAGGCATCATGGCCTCCACCGACGCCAGCCATCGTTCCTCGCCACCAACATCCGTCGCCGTCGCCGCCATGAACCAGACCGTCGAGGCCGAGACCCCCTCGGTGACGGCCACCGCCGCCGCAAAGAGCAGCACCAAGCAGCACCCTCCCATGTCCTCCATCCCACGCACCACCCGCGCCCGCCTCGCCGCCGCTTCCCGCCCGGACATGCCGACCACCTACGTCCCCGTGACCACCACCTCGGGCTCGACGCCGCTTGCCGCATCCGCGTCCGACTCCGACGTCGACACGGTCCTCTACCTCGCCTTTGGCAGCAACCTCTGCGCCAAGACCTTCCTCGGCATGCGCGGCATACGGCCCCTGTCGCGCGTCAACGTCTCGGCGCCCTCGCTCCGCCTCGTCTTCGACCTGCCCGGCGTGCCGTACGTCGAGCCGTGCTTCGCCAACTCGGCCCCCAGGAAGCTGCCCAAGGTGCCACAGCCCCCGCCGGGTGGCACGCCCCTCCCCATCCCCGAGATCCCCCCGCGCAGCAAACCCGTCACCAACGCGCACGGCGACCCGGTCTGGGACAAGGGCCTCATCGGCGTAGTGTACGAGGTCACGCGCGACGAATGGGCCAAGATCGTGGCCACCGAGGGCGGTGGCTCGTCGTACCATGTCATCCTCGTGCCGTGCCTCGAGCTGCCGCCGACCGTCTCAGTGCCGGAGAAGCCGACGCCTGCGCCCCTGCCGCCGATGCCATTCCTAGCACACACGCTCTTTGTCCCGCCTAGCATTCCAGACGATGACGACAACGACGACAAAGCCACCAACCCCTCCCCGCCAACAACAACAACAACACAAGACGACGACGGCCCGGAAAAGCCCAAGCTCCCCTGGTACGCCCGCTTCCTATCGACCCGCCGCCGCCCGGACCCGGACTACGCGCAGCCCAGCCCCCGGTACCTCGACCTCATCCGCGACGGCGCGCGCGAGAACGACCTGCCAGCCGACTACCAGGCCTGGCTGGCTGGGCTGGGCAGCTACGCCGCCACGACAACGAGGCAGCGCGCCGGCCAGTGGTTCGTCAAGATCGTGCTCCTGCCCTTCATCGTGCTATCGTTTGCCCTCGGGCGCCTGTTCGCCGACGACAAGGGCATGCAGCCGCTCTGGCTGCGGGTCTACATGGGCATGTTCTTCGCCGCCGTGTGGGGCCTGTACGACCACGCGCTCAAGCACGTCTTTGGGGACGGGGAGCGGACCGTCGAGGGGGACGAGGGGGACGAGGGGGACGCGGCGGTTGGGAAGCGGCGGAGGAGGAGGACGTTGAGTGTTAATAAGGAGCCGGCAGCTGACGAGGAGAAGAGGGGGTTGCTGGAGGACGAGAGGTGATTGGCGTGACTGATGGCGTGACGGTCATGACGTGACTGCAAATCATAATGTTGTGCGTATCTAATCCTAGTCCAGTGGCGACTTGAACATGTTGATATTCATGTTTTCCCCCATTGAACTAGAGAGTCAATTGCAGCAACATACAGTAACAATGCACGGAATCCCCGGATACGTAACCTGTTGGCCATAGCCAGTAGAGCTTGGTTGTCTCCATCTCTATTTTTTTCTCCTTTAATTAACTTTATCAAACCCAATCCAAAGCGCTTGTTCGCCCACATTTGTCATGAATAAATATCGCTTC
The DNA here is from genome assembly GCA_031001725.1 of Pseudopyricularia javanii. Taxonomy (NCBI): domain Eukaryota; kingdom Fungi; phylum Ascomycota; class Sordariomycetes; order Magnaporthales; family Pyriculariaceae; genus Pseudopyricularia; species Pseudopyricularia javanii. The sequence continues at coordinate 3,192 of JARHUK010000704.1, forward strand.
GCGCATACAACATTTCCTCTCGGACATGTTAGTCACGTGCATTAATCCTTGGTGCATTAATCCTTGTGATGCCGGCTTATTTGCTCCCTGTTTTCTCAATGGTATGTTTTTGCCGAATCACCAGTTTCGGCAGATCGTCCACGTTTGCCCGGCCCTCGAGAATATCTAAGTCACGAAAAAAAATTATTAGAATGCCAGTTACGTCGTGGGAGGGCAAGTAGACATGAACAATGCTTGGACTCACTGTTGACCGTTGTGAACAGAGGGTAATCGCCTTCCCTGTTCCTCGCCTTGAGCAGGTTGTTGACCTCCTTGGCCGTCGACGTCCCCTGAAGCTTCTGCCCGTTGAGCTCGCTCCTCTCGACCTCGGCCACCGACACGCCACGCTTGACAGCCGTGCTCGCGCACTTAAAGTTGCGCCCGCTGATGCACGACGTGATGACGTCGGCGACTCCCGCGCTCTCGAGCAGGATGGTGAACGGGTCGACCGACTCGCCAAAGAACTCGCGCGCAAACTTTAGCATCTCGGCCAGGCCGACGCGGATCACGGCCGACTGCACGTTGGAACCCCAGCCCTTGCCGTCGACGAAGCCGGCCGCCAGGGCGACGATGTTCTTGAGCGCGCCGCTCAGCGACACGCCTGCGACGTCCGACACCATCGAGACGGAGAAGTAGGGACGGTCGAAGAGGACCTCGAGCGTCTCGTGGTCGAGGGGCGGGTACGACTCGGGCACGGGCGTGAGCTTGGCCCTCGTCCTGCGGCCCCTGTCGTCCTTACCGTCCGAGTCGGCCGCCGTGACGGTCAGGTCGGGGAGCTTGTTGGCGCTGGTGGACTCATCATGGGTGGGCGAGCGGTCGCGCGGCGTGGCGGTCCGGCTGCTGTCCATGGGCGGCGGGTCGTAGGCGATGGTGGTCTCGCTGACGCCCTCCTCAGCGGCGATCTGGGACGCGACGTTGGCGCCCGACAGGGCGCCACAGTAGATGCCCAGGCTCTCGCCAATGACCTCGCAGAAGAGGTTGATGCCGTCGTCGGAGACGTCGACGCCCTTTATGCAGGAGATGCCGCGGGCGAACGGCACAATGTTTCCCTTGAGCTGCTGGCAGACCTTGCCGAGAAACTCGTGGGGCAGGTTAAAGACGAGAACGGACGAGTCGCGCACGGCGTCGGTGAGTGACGGGTTGGCGACTATGTTGGACGGCAGCTTGATCCCGGGCAGGTACTTGACGTTCTCATGGTGTTTGTTGATAACCTCTGTGAGCTTCTGCGGCTCGTCGCTCTCGTAGTACGGTGAATCCTTGGGGATGGTGACCTTTTCCTCGAACACCCACATCTGCACATCCTCCTCAAAGATGTCCTTGTGCTCCCTCGTGCTCTCGGCAACGATCTTGGCTATGGTAGAGCCCCAGTTACCGGAGCCGATGACGGTCACCTTGTGCCTCTTCTCGTAGCTTCCGAGGGAAGCCATTGTCGCGACTGTTCGTGGTTTACAGATGGATGGGTGGGTACGGATGAGGTATAGCTGTCTGTTGTTGAGAATGGTATGTATCCGTGGTGTCTTGTATGTATAATAGAGGGGTATGGGTATTTGATAACAACGGCGTATGTCTAATCGAAAGGTAGGAAAGACTGCGGCCCGGAGTGAAAGCATGCGGCGGAGGTGTGATGTGTTAGATAAAGGGGAGAGGGGAGCCCAGCCGAGCTGATGCTTCTTCACTATTTTTTTCTGGGCGCGTGCTCGTGTGACCGAGGCTGTTTCCGGGGGCCCCAATTGGATAGATCCGGGCCGGTATGAGGGCGTCTGGGTCAGCTCGCGCCAGCGGAAAGTTGGGTTCGGGATAGACCGGTGAAAAAAAAAGTCAATTGCTTGTATCATGCAGTGAAGCCCAACAATCTCTCGAAAAAAAGTTCAACGCGGGGCGCAGGAAATACGATTAGCCTTGAGAGGGCGAGATGATGTAATGCAGGGACGAGCTGAAGGGCGCAGGTCCCCACTACATGGCCCCACTATTTCTCGGTCGCGCCGAAAATCGGTGGGGTTCATCCAGACTTTTTCGTGGTGGGGGCTGGTCCTGGTTCCTCACTTTCCAGCTGCCGAGGTCTGCCCTTTGCCTCAATGCTGCATGCGAGTAAAACAACACACATACAAGACCCCCAAGACCCAGCCAGATTTAATTACCCGAGGGGCTGGTTCGAGTCAAACCAGATCAGATGTCCGCCTTTCTTGGCATCCAATGCTTTGGATGAGCGATGCACACGAGTTCTACTTCTATGGATCCTCCGCGGGATGTTCCCTCGGCAAGCCCACCGAGGACAGGGTGTTGGTGGAGTTGAAAGACGGCGCTTATCTCGTTGCCGCGGCCCTGCCCCTGTTTTGCCGCGGCAAGAACCCGTCCTGATCCTTCGTACTCATGTTGTATGAGTCCAAGGTGACGAGGGTGAGTCCGTTTGGTGCCGTTATGCGAGGAAGCTGCTCGACATGGGCATATCGACATGTGAAAATGTCGACCACCAGCCGGGATCGCTTCATCGCATGTGAAGAAAGGCCAACAACCCTGTTGCAAAAATAGTGCCATCGACAGGGGCTTCCAGCGGAGATTAGTATGGTGGAGAAGGCGATACGCACAAGTTACAGCTATACTACCTAGGTATGTAGAAATGTCCAAAACTTGGTCTTGGCCAAACTGATGGCAAGCATTGGGATGCCAAACGTCTCCCCAGGTTACCAAAATTATTTATTCAAGGTCCAATCAAAATATCTCAGCATCAACTGACATGCACATTGCCAGGCAAGACACTCAACCCTATCGCAAATCAGGTCAGCAATCCGGACAACACGATGAAAGGAACACCGATCAGCTGGGGTTTACTGTACTCACAGCCCTCTGTATCCTCGGCAACGGCCTGGGCCTTTTTGCATTTGGAGGCCATCTCGGGCGTCTGCGACTTGAGCTCAGAGCACCTGTCCATGTGGCACCGCGCATCCAGGGCCCTCTGGAGCGCATCGCTCTTCCATCCGTAGATGTACTCGCCGTACTGACCGTATCCCACACTTCCGGCACAAGTCAGTTAGCCCAGGACTTTCCACACAGTTTACTCTTTCACGCTCACCCACCGAACCCCCCCACAGAAGAAAACAAAGCACACTCACCTATCCCCAGACGAGTACACAAACGGCTGCTGCCCCCCATCCTCAACCCACCCATCCATGCCGTTGAATGCCCTCGTGTCCCACACGACCTCAAACATGAGCTGCGGCAGCCGGACCGGGTGCGAGTCCGGGCACGGCCCCGTGGACTCGAACGTCCCGCTGGCCGGGTAGGCGACGTGGCTCCTATGGTCGGCGCTGTCGGCCCTCTTGCCGTCCCAGCACGTCGGGAACGTGACCGTCGAGCGTATGCCGCCGGGGCAGGGGCCCCGGGGAAGCGCGGCCGTGTCAGTGCCTGTGCAGGGGGGCGCGCCACCGGGGGTGTTCTGGTCTGCGTCGCCGAGGCACCGGTGGCAGATCTGTCGCTGCTGGCCGCGTGCCTCGCGGAGGTGCGGGTCGCCGGCTCGCATACGAAAACCCTGCAGTTTACAGAAGAGTGGTAACAGCAGTGAGCTTTTTGTACGAATTTACAGGTCTGCCTTGCGCCGCCAGGGTAAGCTCATGTAGATATCATGGCTAAACTCACCGGTCTAAACGCCGTAACCCTAGTCCTCCCATCATAAGGCGGGATGTAATAAACCGTCATGCCCCCACGGCCCCTCAGCCCCGGGCTCGGCATTTGCGGCACCCGCTTGTAGGTGCCGTTGCGCGCGTGGAAGAACAGGCTGGCCGTCCAGTAGTTGGACCGGTCCTCGGCGAACGAGCATGTCGTGCAGTCGGAGCGCATGGCCAGGTCGTACTCGCCCGCCGGCATGGACGCGTTGAACGAGTCGCCGCCTACGACCTGCTGCAGGTGCGGGCTCTGCGGGACGCGGGGGTAGGCGAGCGGGTCGAGGCGCTCGACTGAGAGCTGTGAGCACTGGTAACGCATCATCTGCTGCGCCGTGGCGAGATGCGCCGCCAGAGAGGCGAGGAGGGCGGTGGCGTGCATTTGGTCGAGCGGCGGTGGTTTCTATAGGTAAAGGTTTCGTGTACTCCCAGTCAAGTGCATATAGGACTAGAATTTGTTGACATTCGCGAATATCGAAAGCGCACAGCTCGGCGAATGTGGTGAATGATTGAGAAGCTGTCATCAATCGCGACGGCACGACGCGAAGCAGTGAAACCCCTCGCATCTGCGACGCACCTGCGAGTGACATTTCTAGCCACGTGAATGTATCTGGGTAGATCTGGCTTTAAACATCCAAGTCGACATTCTTCCGGCGCTCCGGAAGTCCGAAAACGGAACGGCGCGGAGGCTGCCGGGTAAATTGAGGTTGGTCTTGGCTGACTTTCTTGGCTTATGGCCTCCCCTATCCACAACGGTGCAAGAAATTCGATGGCTGGATGAACCGTTCCAGCTCAGTTTTAAGAAGTAGCCGATTTCCTTTTATGGCCTCATCAGGAGAAAGACCAACGAGTGCTCTGCGAGCATATTTATCTGGTTTGAACTCGGCAAACAGATTGTTCATCCTCATACAATGGCAAAACACAAGGCGAACCAACCAGAGAAAGCGCATTGTAGGAAAGTCGAAAATATTCGAGTTGTATTGATACCCCCGAAAAAGTCCGTCTAGCCTAGTTTCCTGCGCAGCGATTCGGGCACGGGCTCCGGCGGCCGCTCCATCCCACGCCTGATCCGCAATATGAGATCACAAACGCTATCTATGCGCGCCAGAACCCCGTCCTTCGGGCGCTCCAAGCTCAGCTGGTTCTGGGTCAGGATTTGCAAGAGCCCATCTCCGCCCTGAGGGTCTGCGTCTGTGATATGCTGGGCAATCGACACTTCATGCTGTCCATCCGGGTCCAGGACGAAGCAATTCCAGAAGCCAGAGGATGGGGACATGGAGCCCGCGGCGTCCGTCTTTGGGTCGTCGCCTACCATGATTTTGATCCAGTTGAGCCACGGTCTGTCTGTGTGCGGCGATGAGGTGTATGACCCCGGGCCGGGGATTTTCGCTGCAGAGCCAGACGTCCTCTCAAAAGGCGTCTGAAGAACCAGATCACACATTTTCTGGGCGGATTCAAAGATAGCTGGATCCGGTTTTTCGCATCCGACATCAAAAGACATCAAGGCAAAGTCAAAGTCATAGCGAGGTTTTGGACTCTGGGTAGCGTCTTCGTCCACATTATGACCTGCATCTGCGGTGGACTTCCGACGCGAAGCGACGGCTTCGAGCGCAGATTTAGCATCCTGCCAACCGCTTGGCTGACCAGACTGCTCTGCGGTCTCGGATTCTTCCAATGCCTGCAGTACAGAAAGGTGTGCGTAGCGCAGCGGACCAACCCGCAAGCCCAAGGACTCGAGAATGTCAGGGATGCGGTCGTCAGAATTTGTCGCAACACCCACTACAACATTCCAATCCCCATTTTGGCCCCCGTCCCAAAGCCGTCGGAGGGTCCTAGGCAGATCCGGCTCGATCAGCTCGTAACCTTCGCTGGAGGAGAAGCGACGAAGCAGTCTGGGGGCCAGCTCGGCAGGCATCTGTTGGCCCGGCCCGAGGAGCGGGGCGAAGGTGCCGTTGATGACATTGGTCCACCACCTGGTTGCGCCTAGGGCGGTGGCCTTGCCGTAGTTTGGGTTCCTCTTGGCCTCGTGCTTGAAGGCGGCGCGAAAGGTGGACTGGACCTGGGCCGCAGTTATGCCTCGCAGGCCGCAGCGCTCTGCCACGTGGACATACTGCTCTGGCACCGGGCGGCGGGGACGGATTAGGGTGTCGAAGGCATCCAGACAGAGGAGGATGTTCCGGGGTTGGGATTTTGGCATTTTTCAGATGACGGATGGTAGTGATTATTCATCGCGCGGGAAGAGTTTGAGCGGCGCAAACTCACGGAATAACCGTGTATCACGTGCAGCAGCTTTGGGGAGCTGAGGGCAGCTGCGATGGAGAGTCATGGTTCCATTGGCGGCTTGGCCGGGGCTCAACTGTTCTTCTTGCAGGGGCAAGGGCGGGCCAGGGGAAAAGAAAGGACCGGGGTACGCAAGTCTTTGACGTCATGTTCGTCTCATGGCAAGGCGTATCGCACGGTCGAGCCGGAGGCAGAGAATTTGGGGAACGATGACAGCTCCAATGGACGTGATTGTTGATTTTCAGACTGCGCATTACCAGACGGAGGATTCAATTGAATCTGTTGATTAAATATTTTCCCAAACAGACAAACACCATAGACGATGCAGACGTTATCCGGCTCTTTCGGTATGCGCCGTTGACAGCGCGACACGACAGGGGCGCGGGGCTGTTTTGGGGCTGCTCAGAGCTACAGCGTAGCGGGGGGCCTTTGAATGATCGCCATGAATGCAGAAAGCTAAAAAAGATTCATGACCAAAACCGGCAAAATACACCAGATGTCCCCTTCTTCGCTCACCGCAGCAAAGATCCATAGAAATGGAAGCTAAACATCGGCGATGACAAGAGCCATATGTCCCGGTAGAAGCGGCAACGTCTGGGCCGGATGGGGATGGGTTGCAATGGAGGGAAAGAGGCTAGCTCGAGCTGCTCTAGTTCTAGCTCTGTCTAGGTTATGGTAGCTGTAGCAAAACCAGGAAAGTCTTGATTTTAAACCCATCCAAAGCGTCGTATCTCCCTCAAACGAGCCTGCCAACCAACTGCAAGTCGGTGAGCACCTCCTACTTGGGATGCCATGCCCTTCCATCCAATTTCACATTAATTTTATCCCGGCTCCAGGAGACCATGGCTCTGTGTAGAATAGATAGATAAGCTACGCAAGCAAGGCGAAGCTGGAGCTCCATTCCTGATACGATGCACGACAGATGCCGTCGTAAAAATAATATAGCTTACCACTAAGCTCCCCCCAGCTCGGATAGCTCTTCCACCTCGTCCATCTCTTCTTCCGTGTCCACTCTGGTCTGGCAATGTTTAAAAATTCGCCGTCGTGCCACTACCTTTAGTCTTGTACTACTACCACTACTACTTCTCTTTCTTTATTGTTTTTTTTTTGCTCCAAAAAAAACCAGAGCTAGCTGACCTTGTTCTATCGCGTTGCTGCCCACTGCGACAATTCCTCATCGAGCTTTCGTCGGCGACGTCTCCCTGCCCTGCGCTGTTCCAAACATCCGACGACGTCAGCGGAACGCATCTTAGACTCACCAAAAAGAAGAAGCAAAAGAAGAGCAAGAAAAAAAAATCAAAGAACTCGCTTACAGAGCTCGGCCCGTCCGTCAGGTCGCAAGAGCGCAGTGCAACTTGACATTCCTTGTGCCATTTCGCAGGCCATCCATCCCGCCGTCCTACCGCTACTCCCGCTCCTCCCGTCCTCGTCGCCAATTCACCTTTGTCTTCCATATTTAGCTTTGGCGACATTACTCGTCTGTTTTTGCCGTCGATCAAAGCTCCAACTCAGACGTCTCGGAAACCTTGCAACTGTTTGCGTTTGCACCCACATGTGGAACCGTTGAGGTGGGATCAGTGTTGGAGCTCCCCCAAGACAGACCCAAGCCCAAGCTCAAGCCCAAGCTGGAGCCCACGCCCAAAGGAACCACCCCCAAGGTACGGTATTTATATCGCCACGCGCGGGGCTCCGGCCTTGCTGCCCGCTTCCTCTCTCCGCCATGATACCAAGGACCATGATTTCCAACGAGGTATACTACCTGTCGCTCAACGACGATGGGTCGCCCCAGGTGCAGGGCGAGTACATCTATCTCGCCCCAAAGTCGAACGAGCCATTCACCATCCGCTTCGCCATCGAGGGCACCTCGAGCATCTGCCGCCAGGGCAGCTTGTGGGTGAACATCCCGGAGCCGGGTGTCGAGTTCCGCAGGGACGAGTTTCGAGAGTTCAAGTGCGTATTTGTATTTCCCACCGACTTCGACTGGAGCTGAGAATATTTCCTTTCCAATGCCATCCTTATCCATCCCCGCTTGCTAATCAAAATCGACACTCCCAACAGGCTCGTCCCTGACTTCAATCGCACAATTGAAATCTCCATCCCTGTCCACCTCCCCGGCGCCTATGCATTCTACACGACCTACACAAAGCTCCCCGAGCTCAAGCAGACTGCGGACGCCGACTCCTCTTCGGCTTCTACCGACAGGCAAAAGACACAGCTGTACTATATCGATGTCGCCCCTAGGCTGCAGCTCGATGGCCGCCCGCTGCCGCTCCCGGCCCTGTCCATATTTTCAGTGATCAGCAAGTTCATGGGCAAATACCCCACCGATTGGGAGCGCCACCTGCGGGGCATCAGCGACCGCGGGTACAACATGATCCATTTCACACCCCTGCAGACGCGCGGTGCCTCCAACTCGCCGTACAGCTTGTACGATCAACTCAGCTGGGACCCCGAGTGTTTCCCCGAGGGCGAGAAGGACATTGAGAAGCTCGTTGACAGCTTGGAGAAGAACCACTCCCTGCTCAGTTTGACCGACATTGTCTTGAACCACACGGCCGACAACAGCGAGTGGCTACTCGAGCACCCGGAGGCTGGCTACAATCTGACGACAGCACCATGGCTGGAGTTGCCCTTCCTGATCGACACCAAGCTGTTGGAGCTGGGCTTCAACCTGGCCAAACTGGGACTTCCCACAGAGATCAAGTCGGAGGCCGATCTCCTGGCCATCATGGAGGCTGTCAAGAAGGATGTCCTCAGCGCCATCCGTATGTGGGAGTACTACGTGGTGGATGTAGAGGCCAGCGCAGATGTTGCCGCAGAAGCATGGGCCGCCGGCAAAGGTTCTTTCCCAGATGGCTCGCTCGGACCCGAGGGCCCCAGTGGTCTCAAGTCTGCCAGCCTGGCAGACCAGGCGCAGTACATCATCAAGTATGGCCTGGCAGGTACCGACCGGATGGGCGAGCGATTCAGGCGCAAGGTGATACCGGATGTTGGAGCAGGTGTGCTGGATGCCCTGCTTGGAAGGCCTGAAGGTGCGCAGGGTCCGGACCACAGCGCCGCTCGCCAAAAGATGATTGAGATTCTGCAGGCGGTCAATGTGCCTTTCTACGAAGAGTACGATAAGGATAGTGCCGAGATCCTCGAGCAGACCTTCAACCGCATCAAGTACGTGCGTTTGGACGAGAATGGCCCGAAGCTGGGACCGATCACCGAGGAGAACCCCCTTGTGGAGACGTACTTCACCCGTCTTCCCCGGAACGAGAAGACGGCCAAGCACAAGAAGGAGGACCTCGTCCTGGTCAACAACGGCTGGGTTTGGGGTGGAAACGCCCTGGTCGACAATGCTGGGCCTGACTCTCGCGTCTACTTGCGCCGGGAGGTCATTGTCTGGGGAGACTGTGTCAAGCTGCGCTATGGCAAGAGCGCCGAGGACAGCCCCTACCTTTGGGACCGCATGACCAAGTACTCGCGGATGCTCGCCAAGTACTTTGCCGGTTTCCGCATTGACAACGCACACTCCACACCCATTCACGTCGCCGAGCACATCCTGGACGAGGCGAGGCGGGTGCGGCCAGACCTGTATGTCTGTGGTGAGCTCTTCACGGGGAGCGAAGAGATGGACTACGTCTTCGTGAAGCGACTCGGCCTGAGCTCGTTGATCCGCGAAGCCATGCAGGCATGGAGCACTGGCGAGCTCAGCCGCCTTGTCCACCGCCATGGAGGTCGCCCCATCGGTAGCTTCGAGGTTGACGAGGTCTCTAGGGGTGACGGCAAGTCGCCTACGTCGCCATTCCCCATCTCTCCGCAGTCCAACGCTGGCACCACAGAAGATATGTGGTCATCCCGCGAGATCATCCGCCGTATCAAGCCGTCACCAATCCAAGCGCTGTTCATGGATTGCACACACGACAACGAAGTTCCCGCCCAGAAGCGCGATGCCAGAGACACTCTGCCAAACGCTGCGCTGGTCAGCATGTGTGCGAGCGCGACCGGAAGCGTCATGGGATACGACGAAATCTACCCCAAGCTGGTGGACCTGGTCAACGAGACCCGCCTGTACACGTCCGAGTCGTCGGTGAAGGAAGTCAAGGTCGGCAGCGGCAAGGGGGGCATCGGAGGACTCAAGAAGCTGCTGAACCAGATTCACACTCTGATGGGCAAGGACGGGTACGACGAGACGCACATCCACCACGAGGACCAGTACATTACCGTGCACCGAGTCCACCCGCAATCGCGCAAGGGATACTTCCTCATTGCACACACCGCCTACCCGGGATATGGCAATGGTAACGGTGCCTTTAACCCTGTCCACCTCACTGGCACCAAGGTCAGGCACCTGGGGAGCTGGACCCTCGAAGTCGATGATAGCGAAGAGGCAAAGAAGGAGGCCTTGGGCGACAAGAAATACCTTCGCGGGCTTCCCAGTCGTGTGATCGATCTACCAGGCATCCGCATGGAGGTCAAGGGCAGCGATACGGTCATCACTGTTCGTGACCGTTTCCCTCCTGGCAGCATCGCCCTCTTCGAGACGTACATCCCAGCTGCAGAGCACTCCGCCGGCCTGGATACTTTTGTAACTTCGCAGGCAAGGGATGCCTTTGGCGGATTGAACTTGGTTGATATGAACTTGGTCCTTTACCGCTGCGAGGCTGAGGAGCGCGACTGGAGTGGAGGCAGTGATGGCTCCTACAGCATTCCAGGTCATGGAAGCCTCGTCTACGCCGGACTGCAAGGATGGTGGAGTCTCTTGGAGGGCATAATTCGTGACAACAACCTCGCCCACCCTCTCTGCCAGAACCTTCGCGAGGGACAGTGGGCTCTGGACTTCATTATTGGTCGACTAGAACGTGCAGCCAAGACGCCCGAGTTTTCCCGTCTCGAAAAGCCAACCAAGTGGCTCAAGGAACGCTTCGATGCGATCCGCGGCATTCCGAGCTTCCTGCTCCCGCGTTACTTTGCCCTGGTCATGCGTACGGCGTACATGGCCTGCTTTGAACGCAGTGTGTCGCTCATGAATGAGAACATAGCGACGGGCCAGTGGTTCCTCAAGAGCCTCGCCATGGTCAGTGTGCAGGAGACTGGCCTTGTCAAGTCGGCGTCTCTGTACCCCGACCATCTGGTGCCTTCGCTGGCGGCCGGACTGCCCCATTTCGCCGTCGACTGGGCACGATGCTGGGGCCGAGACATTTTCATCTCGCTGAGGGGTCTGTTCCTCGGTACCGGACGTTTTGATGAGGCCAGGGAGCACATCCTTGCCTTTGCCAGTGTGCTCAAGCATGGAATGATACCCAACCTGCTGGGCGCAGGACGCACACCGCGATACAACGCCCGAGACTCCATTTGGTTCTTCCTGCAGTGCATCCAGGACTACACTCGTCTGGTGCCGAACGGCATTTCGCTGCTCGATGAGAAGGTCAAGCGTCGTTTCCAGCCATACGACGATACCTTCTTTGAGGCCGACGACTCGCGCGCCTACTCGGTCCAGAGCACGGTTCGGGATGTAATCCAGGAGGCGCTACAGCGTCACGCAAGTGGCATGTCCTTCCGCGAGGCCAACGCCGGGCCCAATCTTGATAGGCAGATGAGCGAGAAGGGCTTCGACATCGAGGTCAAGGTCGACTGGGAGACCGGTTTCGTACACGGTGGCAACCAGTTCAACTGTGGAACCTGGATGGACAAGATGGGTGAGAGCGAAAAGGCCGGCTCCAAGGGCGTTCCTGGCACGCCCCGTGACGGTGCCGATGTAGAGATCATTGGTCTCATGTACAGCACGATCAAGTGGCTGGCAGAGTTGCACGCCGCCGGCAACTACCCGTACGAGGGCGTCTGCAAGGCCCAAATCGGCCCCGAGCATGATCCCAAGACGGCTGCTGTTGACGTCAGCTTTGCTGACTGGTCAAAGCTGGTCAAGTCCAACTTTGAGCGCTGCTTCTATGTGCCGCTCGACCCTGCCGACGACTCCAAGTACGACGTCAACCCCAATGTCATCAACCGTCGCGGCATCTACAAGGACCTGTACCGCTCCGGCAAGGAGTACGAGGACTACCAGCTCAGGCCGAACTTCCCCATCGCCATGACGGTGGCACCGGATCTGTTTGATGACGACCACGCCATGCACGCGCTCTGCATGGCTGACCAGGTCCTGCGCGGACCGCAGGGCATGGCGACGCTGGACCCGGCGGACCTGAACTACAGGCCCTACTATGTCAACAGCGAGGACAGCGAGGACTTTGCGACGTCCAAGGGCAGGAACTACCACCAGGGACCCGAGTGGGTATGGCCGACGGGCTTCTTCCTGCGGGCGCTGCTCAAGTTCCTGCTGAAGCGCGCCAGCGACGGCGAGGCCGCCACCGAGGCGTTCCAGCAGGTCACGAGGCGTCTGATGGGTTGCAAGGCCATGATCAAGGAGAGCCCGTGGGCTGGGTTGCAGGAGTTGACGCAGAAAAACGGCGAGTTCTGTGGCGATTCGGTAAGTTCATTTGCTTGATATCCCATTCTTTTGTGCCAAGGCAATTACTGACCTTGATATCTACAGTGCCCAACTCAGGCTTGGTCGGCTAGCTGCCTCATCGACCTCTACATGGACGCGGCCGAGGAGCAGGAGAGGCTCCAGCAGGGCCTTGGGGTGAACGGGTCGTCAAAGAAGCAGTAGGCGGCTTTTTGTCAGCATTGCAAGGCCCAGCAGACCTTTGTCTTGGCGTGATGGTGTCTTTTTTTGGAGGGGTTTGGTTGGCATCATGGGGGTTGTATTGGCTTGTCTTGCTTTGTTCATTTCCACCAGTCTCTTGTTATAGATGCATATAAATGACACATGACCCTGTCGGCTTATGTTACTGGAGCTTTTTTGTCACTGGGGTTTGTTTGGTTTTAGCGGAAGCTTAAAATATGAGGGGGTTCTTATTTGTGGGGATGGAAATGAGATGATCGAAATTGGGGAAAAAGAAGAAAAGACGACGAGGCGTGGGGTGGATGGAGACAGAACGGGCGTAAGTTGAAGAATTGTTTATCCCATTACGCATACGATTTATAATTATTAAACCAGCTTTAACTTTGCAGGGTTCGGCCAAGTGATGAAAGTAGGCGAGTGTGCTGGCTCAGTTTGCTCCTCCATGGATGTTTGTTTGTATATTTTTCGGCTCCAGTAGCCTGCCCGGGAATCATCGATGGGGCGATTTCTTGCGTGGGCATGACAGGAAGCAGACAAGTGGCGCAAAGTCCCAAGAAGCAAGTTTCGGTGACATGGAAAGCGTGTATTTGAAGAGCCTCGGCCTGGGAACCCAGGTTTAAAAACAGAGCCTTAGTAGTTCGCGCAAGAAACAAAAAGCCACTTCTGTCAGTGGCTTGTGGCATATGCCTGCGAGGTCTTCATGACGTCCCTCCAAGGTGGGCTGTGACCCGACCTCGGCACAAGGCTTAACTAACAAACATGTGTAAGAGGGTGTGGTTTTGTTTCCGCCATGCAAAGAAAAAAAAAGAAAAAAGAAACAATTCGACGTCCCGTTTCCCCCACATTGTGATGAACAACGCTTTCTAGAAACCAGACTCCAGCCATCCCTTAAGAGAAAAGCGCCCA
>JARHUK010000708.1:0-24840 GCA_031001725.1 Pseudopyricularia javanii
GTGTTGTGCCTGGTGGCTAGGCCCGTAGTGCCAAGTTCGGATAGCTAACCGGGTCCGGGGGGGGGGGGCTGGCTTTGTTTATTTATTTATCGCGCGGCAGCACCACGTGCCATGACAGGTGGCATGGTGGCTTAGGTAACGCGTCAGGCCGCTAGGCCAAGAGCGCTTCCGCCCAGTTAGGCGCGCTAAGCGTCGCCTACTCAGCACTAGTTGAATTCGACTATCTTCGTACCAATGTTCGTTTACCAGTGCAAGTCCCTTAGGCCAATTACGCCTCCGGCCTTTTTAGTCGGGCTCTTTGGTAATCACCGACAAAAAATATAAAAAGCCCAAGTATTATTCATGCAATTACCCCGCACAAACGAAAAACCAACGGCCGATGTTCTACCATAAAAGCAGGCATCAGTCACTGCATATTTCGCATTCCACATCCTTTCGTAATTTTTCGCTTTACATTCACACTAACGCCGAACCAACCCGCAAAACACTCCTCTGTTGCTCGAGGCCTACGGTCTACCAATTTCCATAATGGTCGTACGCTATTTGGTCCCAGAAGGTTCTACTGATCCGAGTCCTGCACAGCCAGCCCCGCAGCAAGAAGACGCAGACCAAACATGCCACTCAAACCACCCACAAAATCCAAGGGTTCCCGCTCATATTCGAGACTTCGCCGTGTTCTTTGAGAAACTCAGGCCTGAGCTGGAGTCATACCACCGCTCTAAAAAGGAAGGCTGGGTTTACAACTTAACTAAAGAACAGCTCGCTGCTATTTCTGTACGCTGCACGCCCCTCGATTTCGACTCGCCCGAACCCAAAGTAGGCCCTGGCGACGGTACTGGCTTCCAGTTCGTGCGGCCGGTCTCCGCAGAAAACATGGATTCGTGGCTTGATGAGATAAGACCGTGGAAGTCCGATGACTACAGCGCTTTGGATGACGCTCATCTCCAACGAATGCCTATGGACAACTCCGAATTCTTCGCCACAGTCTTCGGGTCTTGGCTTCTCTCTGCAGAGGGGCCCAAGGATTCGCACCGGCTAGGCATTATGGAGGATAAAACGCGCTGGCGGCGCACCAATAGAAGTACCTCTAACAACATGCTGCAAACCGATTGCCGATACATCAAAGACGGGCCGTATTTTTCAATCGAAGAGGCTTTCGACCACCACGGCGCAGGCGGCGTAGGGCCGCATATCATCGCCTGCCTTGGCCACAACAATCCTATGGAGCAGGACAGCCTTATGATATCGGAAGTGCTGACGATTCTCGATCTAATTGGACATCGCATCCTAAATCGAGTCTGGAGTTGGTGTATTATACCTGTGAATAATATCCCTTTCCTTCTTTCCCACGCCAGGCGCTGCATTGGCTAATATACCACGTCGCCCCCAGGTCACCATCATCTCAATTTACGAAAAAAATGTCCGGATAATTCATGCCTATGTCGACGAGCCGAACGGCAACATTAACGTACGCAAGTCGGCAATCGTTAACTTCGACTTTGAGGGGTCGGAGTTCAGCGATGCCTGGAAGCTGCTGCTACGCTGGGTCATCGCCGAGCCCGATTTGGACGTTGTGCGCTCCCTAGAGAAGATCCATCGGGAACAGAGCCTCCAGAAGGAAACGGCTTGTTATCCTGGGCTAGGCAAATAATTCGCTCATAAGCCTGATGCGAACATATTAACGCCTCAACGAACTTGCACGCCAATTCTGCGTAAAGTTGTTGGATTTGTACGCGCTTCTTTACGTTTGCACTTTGGAAACCTACAAACACAGGCTGGAGCTTATCTAGGTAGTACGGCAGAGAAAAGTTAGGCATCACCGCCATGCCTCGTTTCATGGCCAACAAACAACTCCTTTTCGTTAGATAAGTAGCTTCGGGTAAACGTCGCTCCTATATCACCATCGCAGGCTGAATCAGTCGCGAAAATAGTAAACTGTACTCCGTGGACGGCATACCCGCCCAGCCGTCCAGAGTCGAGAACTTGAACTGCCGAACCAAGGTGCCGAAAATTGTGGCAAGATTGAGGTATGCAAACTTCTCCCCTATGCAGCGGTGCCGCCCGAGCCAAACGGCAAATACGGGCTTTTGGTGCCCTTTGCCGTAGCCCGACATCCCTAGTCGACCACTTCGTCATCCTCGTCCTTGTCCCCATCAAAGCCATCCTTCCACCGACGCTGCTCCAATTGCTCAGCGTCTCCTTTGCAACGCCGTCGAGGAGCGGCAGCCGGTCGAGGTCACAATGTTGGAGTTTGTCCGCCGCCGGGCCTAACCGCAATAATTCCTGGAACACGGCCTCGGCAAATTCGGGCCGCGACGCGCACCGGAACATGATCATGGGATGTGACGACGGAGGCCAGAGACTGGGACAAAAGCGAACTGGACGTCAATAAATACATGTTGCGGATCTTGTTGGAAATTGCCGAATCGGGCGACTTATACGCTTTAGCATGGATTATCCCTGCCAGTCCTGCCCAGCAAGGCAACTGGTAGAGGTGATCGGAATATTAGAACATGGCGTCTCGTCAACCACGAGCACGAATACGAATACGAGACCCGGCAGCAATGAGATTTTGGTGGACGGACTTGAACTCGGCAAAACAAACTAAAACAACCATCTGTCTAGTGCCATTATCTCCCGTTATGCAATCCAATTTCGGTCAAACACTTATGGGTGCCGTGGAGAGGATTGGTACCGCACATTCATTCGGACACATTGTCTTGATTTCAATTCGTGACATGCTTTGCTCCGTCAAAGAGCCGTCCCACCGGTACCCGGGGCCGCAGATTGTCCGTATATGCTAGAGTATAGAGTTGGCGGTTCGGTGAAGAGTGTGAGCCCGACCATCAGAAGTAGACTGATCTGACATCCGAAAAGAGAGGCTGCAAGGACGGTTGCAAGTGCGGGCTTTTGGTCGTTTGAGCCAAAGCAATAAGGCTGTGGACTGCATGGGCTAGATACTGTATGACCTCTCACTGTGATGAAACAGATTAGCTGGCTGAGTGGACAAGTCTACTTCTTCCTGGCTACTGGAGCGGAACCGCCATCCAAAGAAACACTAACTCTGGATTCTCGATTCTCGAGTTGATGAATGGGGTCTTTGGTCGCTTCCCGGGCCGGCTGGTGCATTCGAACTGCACGAATGAACCTATTCCATGGTGACCACTGCGGGCTTTCAAAAGCCCCATATCTCTTTACTCGAAACTGGTGTGGCTTTTCCTCTTTCGAGTAGCACTTCGACATTCCTTTCATGGTGCGTATAAAACGCCCACCACAAAGGTGTTCTGCCATCTTTGTCCTTGGAATCGACACATACGCCTTCGGTATCAAGCAAAAGCCTGACAATGTCAGAATTCCAACTTCCGGCTGCTACCGATAATGGCGTTCGGCCATCTTTATCCCTTGAATCGACAGAGACACCCTCGGTATTGAGCAGCAATTTGACATTTTCTTCGCTTACTCTATATGTCGCCCACCACAATGGTGTTCGGTCATCGTTGTCCTTCAAATTGACAGACACACCTTCAGTGTCAAGCAATATCCTGCTAACTGTGGCACAGTAATTTTGAGCTGCTAACGATAATGCTGTTCGGCCATTGTTGTCTTGTGAGTTGACTGATACGCCTTCAGCACTAAGCAGAAGCTTAACAATTCGTGCGTGCCCTAGATAGGCAGCACACGACAATGGCGTTCGGCCCTTATTGTCCCTCGAATTGACAGACAGACCGTCAATAGCCAGCAGTAACTTGACAACTGCTTCGTTGTTGTAAAGGATAGCCCACCATAGTGGTGTTCGGCCATAGTTATCCTCCGAGTGGACGGAAACACTGGTATAACTAAGCACCAACTGGAAAATTGATTCTTCCCAATTGGTGGCAGCCCACGACAATGGTGTTCGGCCATCGCTATCCCGGAAATTGACATCGAATGGGGTGCCTGTTTCAAGCAGTAGCTTAACAACAGCAGCTTCGCGTCCTTTGCGAATTGCAAGCTCTAGCCCCCTGATCCAATTTCCATCCCAACAATCTCGATATCTGACAAGAGCAAACTGTGTAAGAATTTCGTCTTGTTGTTTGATTATTTGGTAGAAGACGTCGAGATCCGTTTTAAATCTTAGTCGGTCAAAATACCTAACGCGTGTGCGTTGGACATACTTTTCAGAAAGACCGCGGAGGGATGCTACTTCTGGAAAAAATTCCTCCTGGGCTCGCAAAAGCTCGCGAACAGCATCGTGATTTCTTTGAACCATAGCTGAAAAGATAGGTGAACCGAAGCGCTCTGTCTTCATCAAATCAAAACCAGCGTGCCGTTGAGCATGGATGCGGATGAGCCCAGCGTAATTGAACGTTGAAAAAACGTATAATGCACTGGTTTTGGGTGTGATGTCGTGGTTAGAGGCAAACACGCAAAATTCCAAGCCGAATAAACATTCCTGGAGCGACAATTCTAGAAATTCCCTCTGATCTTCTCCGTTCTGTTGCGCGGAGTCAGCATGGCGAAGTACATTCCGTGCTGAGTATCCCAGGAAGGGAAACCGTCTGTTAAGTGATTCGTATAGTTCGTATGTTATTGTGTCTTCTGTAGTGTAGCTCGACATCTCGTCGAGCCCAAAAACGATTCGGAGTTGACGCAGGCAGAGGTCTCGGAGGATCGCATGGCCGCGACCCAGCAGTTGGTTTTTTGGGATGCCAGACCACTCAATGGAGTAGTCACCTCGCAAAAAGTCCCTTACAGACTCATGGATGAACTCGATTGTGCCTGGATGAACATAGTGTACCAGTCCCTTGGAGACGTATCCCGCATAGTTGTTGATGTCGTCCCAAGTCGCCCCCATCAGCTCATCCTTGTCCCCAGAAAAGTCTGTATCCGCAGCAGCGCTTACAGCAAAATAAAGCTCTGTTTCTGACAAGGGAGGACTGGCGAGAAGAACCCACATTAGGCAGCTTCTCATTTGTGGGAGATTTTCTTGGTCCCGCGTAAGGATGTTGTGGAACAACTCGTGCAGCGTTGGCGGTATCTCCTCTAGACGCTTCCGCATTACGTCGATGGAAAGACGGGCCATGGGTTCTGCATTGATAATCCCGATAGCTAGAACAACCCAAAGGAAAATGTTGCCGGACTTTGCTGAAATCTCGTCTCGGAGAAGCTGGGCACGTTGCGATGGCTTTTTGCCGAGTCGAAGCTTCGAGTTGATATATCTCAGGATGTCATCTTTGTGACTGGGCTGGGTCTCAAGAGATAGCTCGATGGTGCCCTCTGTAGCGTAAATGGCTGGGTAGTACCGGCTCGAGAAGCAGACTCGCAGGGCGACCTTTTTTTCTCGAGCGCGATCGCAAAGGTCTTCGAAAAAGTCAACCATGCCACGAGCCTGCTCTTCATGGCATTCGTCCAAAGCATCAATGAAGATGACAATGGGGCTTTGCCCCCGAAAGCTTTTCACCGCTTCCTTTAAAACACCTTCTAGGTCATTGTTTTTCCACCCATTCTGCGCAATGTCTTTTACGCGACTGTGAGCCAGCCATCTTAAGCTTTTTCTCGTGTCCGGTGCCGTTTTGAACAGCTGGTGAAGTAACGATCGATACAAGCCATTCGTCGTCTGCTCTTCTGCCCCTCCTCGGGCCACGAAGAAGAAGGAGAGTGCGATGGGAGCCGGGTCCTGCTTGGGGTTCTCGAGGGTCTCTTCGTAAAGAAACTTCATCAATGTCGACTTGCCGGTACCGGCGTGCCCTTTGATCCAAAGGAGACCCCTGTGGTCGTGTTCTTCTGTTGGTCCTCGCCAACGAAGGTACTTTTCTGATTCTAGGAACCATCTACATGTGCCTGTGAGGGCTTCGGATAGTGCCTTTACTCGTTCACCAATCTTGTCGAAATACAGTTTATCAATGAGTTGTTTCTCCGTAGGTCTGTCTGGTGGCTCTTGGTCTGCCGGCTCGGATACTGCCTCTCCCCCGACTAGCTGTGGTTCTGCAAAAGGAGTTAGATGGCTCTGTTGTATGATGCATGGGGGGGTTTTTTCGCCTCTGTGCGTTCACGTACCTGGTTGCACAGCAGTACCACCCGGGACCTCGTATCGCTTGATGAGTGCGATGGCAACTGAGGCCGCAGTTGCGGCCGCGAAGTCTTGCCATTCCTTGTTTTTGTGGCTGTCTGCGTAATCACAAACTCCTTTGACGACAATTATAGGAACTTGGTCTAGTGCTCCTGCTCCCTCCATTTCAAATGCAATAACCCCATGGTCTCTGGCAATCTGGTCGCGATGTTTGCCCGACTTCATAACGGCGTTGCCCGAAGCCACCTTGCCTAGAAAGATTTTCGGGACTGATCCTTGGGGCCGCTCCTCCGGTCGGTTCGATCTTGCTAATGAGCAATCCAGGTCGCACCCAGCCTCCTCGCACGATATTTGGGAGACCTTTTCACAAAACCGGTGGATGTCGCAGTCGGCGCATTGGGTTTTACGATGTTCATGTTCGTAGTCCTCTGGAAACAGTCTGTCCGATATGTCGGCCGGTGCAAGATAGGTCTTTTCTCGCTCTTGTTCAGCCGCAGCAGATTGAATACGTCCTAGGTTCTCCCTGGCCTCGTCACGAAGATCGGCGAGACCCCTCTCCCTGCTATACACGGTCAGAAATGAGCGGATATCCCTGGTGGCCCTCCCTAAGCTGTCCTCAACACTGGACTTGACCCTGAAGTCGTTGGTGTATTGTCTGCCAAAGTGGTAGTTGACAATGCTGGTACTGATGATGACGTCGCCTAGGAAAATACTTTTTGCGACGCCACCCTTAGTTTTGGGCGGCATGGTAGGAATTCCTCCGCAGACGCCAACGATAAGCGCAAGCTTGATCTGGGGATAGGTCGACTTCAGACCGCTCGAGGCAGCGGCCGCAGACTCTATCCCCATGTTTGGGAGCACGAGAAGCACGACAGCATGGCTTCCGACCCTTCCGGTAATGTATGTGTTGTCATCACCGACCGCCCGACCGTAGCGGTGTTTGTATATCTCGTCGAAAAGGAGGTCGATAGCATCAGACTCGAAGCTCAAGGCGCATATTATGGCGAGGTGGAACCCGTCCCGGTTTGGTGGCGAAGCCATATTTTAACAGTGAAGGCAGACAGGTAGGCAGTCATGTAAATGGGTATCTAGTAGCGAGCAGGTATATATGCATTTAAGCAAACATGTAGTAGACAGGTATGTAGCCAGCCAAGTTTACTCATGGAAGTAACTGAAGAAATGCTGTGCGTTGAACAATGACCAGAAACTGTCCCAGGGATGGCGGTGAGAGCAGGAAGAAGAAAACAGTAGAGAGCAAGTACAGTCAGAGATCGGTATACAAAATCCTGCTCTTCTTCCTCCCCTCTCAAACAGGCCAGGCTGAGGCGGGGCATGGATGGCTTCGCTCCCCTTGAAGGAGGGGGTGCTGCATGTATGAGGATGGATACTCCATACACCAAGCTCGCGTTTTCACAGGGTCAAGGTTCGTGCTATACTCAGGCTTTCTACCTGCAGAATGGTCCCGCGCTTGTATGAACTGATTGGACTATTCCAGTCCGGCAAAAATAAAAGGTTGAGCACCGTTGGGTACAAGTGCATCATTGGGCAGGGCAAAATCCAAAAGTAGGTATGATATAATTATCGAAACAGGCAATCAATACACATGCTTTCGAGGTTATTTGTTGTCTTGTATCAAGTCTCATGATAGAAGGCAAGCTTGGTGTCATCAACCAGGCCGACAAAGTCCTTTTTTCGAGCACCTATTGTCGAATTGAAGTGCTCAAGATCCAGGGGATGCTGTTACAGTCCCCCTCGTTCCCCCAATGCCTTTTGAGAGTCCAGAACCGTGATATGCCCAGGTTTCTGCACTGCTTCAGACTGGCCGCTAATGCATGTTCCTGCCGTCTATTGCGTGGTTGAAACGGCTCTAACACGACGATAAATTGTCAATTTACAACTGATGTTATTCACCAAGACGGTGAATCCGTCAGATAATTCGGAAGATGTGCTCATCGCCGACCATACCGCGATGAGGTATCTTGATCCCTCCATCGTCGCGGACCCTATTTCCGAGGAGATGGTGCACCGGGTCCTCCAAGTCGTGCCCCTCGTCAGCCTCGAACAGGTCAAGCGCAGTCAGCATCCCGACCCGCCGGTAGACGCCCTCGCCATCGACCGCCTGGAGGAGCATGCACGCGGCCTCTGCCGTCTTCCAGTCACCCATCTCGAACTGACCATACCGCTCGTTGTACTCGTGGAAGTCAACCCGGCCGTGGCCCTTGTTGGAGACGTAGACACCAGCAACGAAGAAGAACAAGAGCAGATGGCCGTCCGTGGGAGCCCCGATGGCGCGGTCGAGCATGATGGTGGGCAGCGCGGCCAGGCTGAGCTTCGTGAGGGCTGGTTCCGGCGGGGCAAACGCACGGTAGGTGTCGGGGCCGGACTTGAGGGTCACGGCTTCGTGGACGGGCCCTACGTCCAGCCCCGCGGATACGTTGAACCTGAAGGCCCGGAGCCTTGCCAAGATTTCCAAATGCCCTCCAGTGATCGGGCCGGTGATGTCGTCACCGGCATAGGTCAAATGCAGGTCCCTGACTGTGAAGTGCAGTTTCATACGTTCCTCGTCCGCGCCACGGGTCGCAATCGAGCACGGCAAAGCCGCAGAAGCCCACGAGAACGTCGGCGCACAATGGTGCACATCTCCTCCGGCGGACGGCGGCGGCGACGGATTGGGATCCCCCGCATATCGGACCTCCCAAAGAAGATCCGTGGGTAGGGTCTTTTGCCACATGCCCGCCAGGTAACGATCCTTCAAAACACGAGAGAAGGCCTTGGCCAGACCGGAAAGCGCAACGAGCCGGTCCGGGCGTTTTGTGAGCCACGTTTGTGCATACGTCTCGATGCAAGTTCTCCATAGCTCGAAGCTGTCTTGTCCGGGGGATAAGGTGCCGTTTAGCATTTGTGTAAACGAGCTCTTCAAAGTCGTGATATGGAGTAGTGGAGTTCCTGCTTCATTCTTTAGCTTTTCGGCACACTCCCAATAGACTTGACGCACACCAAATATCAAGGCTCTTGGTGATAGCAGCCGTTCTTGGAAAACCCAGCCGCGTTTGGCGAGGGGGCTTCTGTCCACGTTGTCTGTCCAGTCGTCCTCGGGTACGAGATAGCAAGTTTGCGACTTCTTCTTTCCCTTTGTTCGTTTCAGGAATTGTTCTTCATCTTCGTCGTCTTCGAACCACATCCATTCGACGTTAATATCCAATGGTGTTTCGAAAGGACTTGGGCCACTCCGTTGACGAAACAAGCCTTGCGAACCGTTTTGGGAAGCAGCGGCAGCAATATTGACGATTCCGTTGGCATAAACCTGATCCATTTTCACAGATTCAGACCGCCAATCCTCAAGGTCATCTTGGATGATGCATAGTGAATCGATCCAAATGAATCGTATTCCCAAATCACGGCACACAACCACCGCTTCCCGGAATGTTTTTGGGAGAGATTCCAAGAGTATACCTTGTGTGGAGAATTCGTCCAGGCTTTCTTTTCGCATAGTGATAAAAGGCGTCATCCCCCAGCAATGGCTTAGAGTTGCGTATTGGGCTGCAGGGTTTGAGATCCGAAAGTCACTGGTGGTGGTGGTCACCAAGCGGACATTATCAGCCGTACCAGCTTGAACATTTACGTCAACGAGCCGCGTTGGCAACCACCGGTTTCCGTTATCCCACTTGAAAATGCAAGAGTGATGGCTTGTCAAGCACTCAAACATCCACCCTCTCATGACATTCTTTGGAGATTCCGCAAAAGTATGATCACCGGTTGTAGACACACCGGCGGAAAGCTCTTGACGAAGGCAATACTGCGTAAGTAGGATGCGGCCTTGCTAGGCGGGCGTATAAAGGAATCCTTACTGACCCTCGGTAGGTACCACATGGAAAAGGGTGCCGCGGTCTACCCAACCGACCGTACGCTGCATATCTGCCGTAAAAATCGATCCTGTGCAAGAAACCGCCATCATAAAGTCCAAAGCGCCTTTTTTATCGAGGCGCCTAAATATGATTTTGGTCGCGTAAATCATTTCGGCGCGCCCTACCTGATTATCCACGTTGGCGGCCAAGACTGACGGCTCTGGGCTGGTTTCCGATAGAGAATCATCCCCTTGGTCAATCAATGTCTCGACCCTTTCACTAAAACCAGGAATTCTCGAGAGTTTCGTCCAGAGGGTAGAACATATTGAGCAGGAGGGAAGAGATGCTCTGAACGAGGCCCAAGTAATATGGTGTGGCAGGTCGATCTGGTCTGTCAAGACACTATATCCCATTTGCCGATCACGCAATATGGAAAGACAGACATCGCAATACATGGTGAGTATTGACCGGGGTTATAGGGCACCAAGAGTTGCGTTTTACCTCAGGGTAGAAAATGGAGAAAGTGGCATGTTTAGGGAAGACTCTCGTGTCGAGGGACCAACATCATCGAGCTGAAAATGATGCCCCGCAATACTCGCCTTCACGTGATGCAAACATAGCACATATCATATACATATGGCTTTGCCAAGTGCGGATGCACACACACGATGGACGACAGCAAAAGGTACAGTAACCAACATGCATACGATACGGTAGGCAACTTGGGTGCGACAAAAATAACAAAACATACAACACCGAGGATTCCCCAGTGGTCACCCACCTGAGTACTAGTTCGGCCCTCACTGGTTTGACTAGGGGAGAGCGGACGGGATCCCGTATATTCCAGTGGGTATGGTCGTATGTGTCGGCCAATTACTGTGGTGGGGATTATAGCTCTGGATTAGGGCACTTGTTATAGTCAAAGAAGTGATCTTGGCTGTTGCTGTTCTTGTTCTGTCCATGCAGAGCAAAACGACGAGAAAAAACCTGCAATTGTTGCTTAAGTCTATAGATCTAGGGATAGCGCATCGTCGCCAAATCCTAATATCATTGGCGCATTCCCGATATCGCAGTGTAATTCTAACCATACTCCGACTCCAGCTGCACAAGACGGACCCTCTTCAGGTCCTAGGTCGGCGCAGCAATAAAAAAACAAAACAAAACCTTAAGACTCGACATCCCGCGCAGCATCAGCTCCCAAAGGCGGCTGCGGGGTACGACCTGTCCTTCTTCTTCTTGGACCCACGGGGCGCCGTCGAGCTACTCCTCGAGCTGGCCCCGGACATGGCCCCACTGCCGGGCGTCAGCAGGCCCGCGGCCACGTCAGGCGGGAGGTCGTTCCAGTCGGACTCGGGCCGCTTGTCCTGGAAGCACAGCGCCGCCGCCTTGGCGTCCTTTGCACTGCGCGGCTCTGCCCCTGCCGCCGGGGGCAGGTTCACCACGGCGGCCGTTAGCGACGGGGCGATCGGGGCTGGGGCCGCGTCCGACGAGTACGCAGGCGTCGCGGGCGCGTCCAGGGCCAGGCGCACGATCCAGGCCGTGTCGGGCCGCAGCTTGTGGTAGTAGCCCTGCTCAGGCCGCGAGCCGACGCGCTCGAAGCCGCGCGCCCGGTACCACCGCAGGCCGTCCTCGTTCTCGGTCCAGACGTGCGCGTACACGTCGGCGACGTCGACTGGTCCGCCGGCGAGGCGGCGGGCGTGGTCGAGGACCGAGTCCAACGCGGCGCGGGCCAGGCCCAGGGCCCGGAAGGGCGACAACAGCGTCAGGCTCTGGATGTAGAGGGCGGATCGGTTCTTGCTGAATGGGGACGGGTCCAGGCGGGCGACGATGGAGCCGATGACTTTTGGCGGCTGGTCGGAGGGAGGGCTGCCGTCATCGGTCTCGGACCAGAGGATGGCGCGCGAGAAGAGGCCGGACGCGGCGGGGTCGAGGACGCGCTGGTAGAACGAGTCTGGGTAGTTGACGCAGAGGAGGAGCGTGTTGATGCGGCGCAGCGGGGTGATGTGGTCGGCCGTGATGGGCACGATGGAGGCCGAGGGGTGTGGGGTCGGCCATGACGCGGGAGCTGTCGCCGACGCGGGAAATGCCGCCGCCGCCACGGCGCCAGGGCTCGGCGATTGCAGGGGTGCGGGCGGCGGTGGCGGAGGAGGCGGTGGCTGTTGTCGGGAGGGCTGGGCGGCCGTTGTCAAGTCGGCGTTTGGTCGGAAGAAGGACAGGATGGAGGGCTGAGTGGCCGCTGAGGGGGCAGCGCGTGAAGACATTGGGAAAAGCAACGAGGACCGGACCAGGCCTAGGCCAGGCACGCGAATTAGCTTTTCTGTGTCTGCGGTTGACGCGTCGAACAGGCGTGGGATGGATGGGAGCAGAGATGATTTGAGAATGATTTCGAGAAAGGAAGAAGTCCGGGAGAGGAAATGCCCGCAGCGACTTTGTTGTTGGCCGGACGAATTGAGGAATGTAGGCAGTTATTTGCACAACGTGGCCTTGGAGACAAAGAATGCAGCATTCAAGACACACGACACAACAGAATGACATGAGAACATAGCGGACCCAGCCGCCCACCGAGGCTGCATATTGCACTCGCATATGACAGCGATGGGTTCGAGGGCCCTTAATATAAAACAGTTGCAATTAATTACCTGTATTATGGGGGGAAAATGGATTCTCTCTGACCACTGACGGCATGCGCAACGAGTGGAGGTCGGCCGACTGCAGCACTGGACAGCATTTAGACGATGCTTGAGCTTGACGTGATGTTTTACCCCTGATTGAAAGAATATCAGTGGAGGCTAGAGTAAAGCTACAGTATTTAGTTGGCGGCATAAGCTGGAGGTAGCCAAGATGATCCAGCTTCAGCCAGATGATGTTGGGCATCAAAAACGAAGCTTGGATTGTCCCTCCATATATATACTGTATATATGTGCAACGTAACTCCAAGGCCTTATTTGTGATGGTTTACGCCGATTTCCGTCCCAGAAAAAAAAGAAACAAAAAAAAGGATTCTGCTGTTTGCATTTATTTCACATGGCAGTAGCTTATATTGTATAGTAAAAGCAAGCTCCAAATGCATCTGTTGAATGTCACTAGTCAGCAGTCGTAGATGCCTGCCGCCCCCATCCAGGCGGTCAGCTTTCTGCCGCCTCCAACACCAGGTACCCACACACTGGCCGGCCCGCTTCAGCAGGAGTGACGGAGCATTCAACCCAAAGTAAGCCAACCCTGCCAATGCATGCGTGCGCTCCATAACTTTTGAGGATCCCGAAAACCACCGCCAGCCAAGTCCAACGAGGAACGCTTCCTCCTTCATATCCAGAGACATTGTTACATCCAGCCATCCTCCCCGGTCCATCCCTCCGTCCCGCTGCCTGCTTTGCTTGCGCGGATTGCTCCCGGGCCACACTCACAACGCTTTGCTGAAGCGGACGGGACCGATTTTCCACAATGTCGGAACCACCGCAGAGGTTCGACGTGTTCCCCGATACGGGTAAGGCCCGCGTCATCGTCGCCCCGGAGAGCGCCGACAAAATGGAAACTCTTGTAAGACCCCAACTCGAACCCACCCGGCAAGCACTGGCGCAAACTGCCACCAACGCCGCGACCATGTGCCAAATGCTACTTCTGCCCGTCCTCGCCCTCGCCCTCGCCCTCGCCCTCGCCCTCGCCCTCGCCTTTATCCTTGGCAACACTTAACTTACACCGGGCATCGCCGTCCCCCCCCTTATCCAGGCACACGTGGTCCTCGACGACCTCCTCCACAACATCATCTCGGACCTGCTGCTCAAAGTGCACCGCGACGAGAAGATGGCTCGGGCCGCCACGGCTGCCATCAAGGTCGAGAAGCTGGCCGCCAACTCGGCAGACACCCTCCTCTCCGACATCAGCCCAGACGTACGCGTCGAGACCGAAGCCGCCGTCTACGAAGACGGAAAAGTCCTGCTCAAGGGCAACCCCCTCAAGACGACAAAGGACATACTCTGCGAACGATGCCACCTCCCGCGTCTGCTCTACCCGACCGACGGCAAGGGCGCCCGGAAGCCCGACCCGGGCGTCATCCACTGCAAGAAGCACCCCTACGTCGAGAAGCCCAATCACGACATCTACGGTCAGACCTGGGTGCCCCAGGGGCCCGGCAGGGGCAAGAAGAAGAAGGACATGGAGAAGAAGCTCGAGTCGTCGCCCGCGCCGGGCGAGGACGGCACGCCCACCAAGACCGGCGCCGCCGCGCGACCGCCTAATCAGCTGTCGTTCCCGTCGGCGACCTGCAGCAAGTGCAAGCGCTGCATCCTGGTGACGCGGCTGAACAACCACATGGGCTCGTGCATTGGCAATAGCGGTCGCAACGCGAGCAGGGCCGCCGCCGAGAAGATGAAGAACGGGGGCGACGGTAACGGCACGCCGCCGTCGAGTCAAAAGGGCACGCCGCTGCCCAACTCCCGCGCGTCCAGCCCGAGGAAGCGCGACAGCGACGAGATGATGGCCGCCGCCGGAGACGATGCCGCCTCGAACCACGACGGCGACGGCGACGACGACAGCTCCGCCGCCCCCAAGAAGAAGAAGCCAAAGCCAAGCCCGGCCATCGCGGCGGCTGTGCCCAAAAAGGTCATCTTGAAGACTAAGGGCCCCAAGAAGGAAAAGGTCAAGACAGGTTCCTTGCTGGGCAACGAGTTCAAACCCGACGACGACGCGTCCAAGCCGGGAGACAAGGAGGGCACCCCGCTGCCGAAGCAAACGCAGGTGCCGGCGCCAACAATACCACCCCCATCGAGCACGACGACGGTCCTGCCGCCCAAGAAGAAGCTGTCGACGACCAAGATACCGTCACCGGCCAAGAAGCTCAAGCCAAGCAACGGGCTTAAGCAGTCCCCAGCGCCTCCAGTCGTGCCTAAGCCGGCCGTCAAGGTCAAGGACACGGATGCAGGATCGGAATCGTCAGGCACAATGTCGTCGCCTCCCCCTAAGTAGGCGTATTTTGGTCGTCAATGCATTGCTCGGCGTTTGGTTCTGTTCTTCTATCTCTAATTACTGCAAACGATTGGATACGCGGCAGCTGGTTTCTGGGCGGTTTTCATTCTCAGCAAGACCGACGCAGCCCTTACGAAATGGATCCCGGCCTGGCATATCGACCTGCGCCTGAATTTCGGGCGCGTTTACGAGGCCGTCGCCACGACTCCTGGCCAGCCTCGGGCATACCAGCCGATCCCTGGCAAATGCCACTCTGTCCAAACACTGTATTTTAGCATGACTTCATCCCTTACATACGGCATCACAGCATTCGGGAATGCCTATTTTGTTTCAATTGCTCTTTCGAGGCGCGCGGCCACGCCACTTTTTTTTCAGTTTCTGGAATTGGTTTTTTTCTTCTAGTTGCATGCAGGTTTTCTACTTTTTTATCTGGGTCAAGGGGGGAAGCTTTTTTTCGCTTTGCATCGGTTCAGAGGGGCAATAGAAAAAAAGAATCAGGGCATTTGCCTTGTAGTTTATGAATTGTTGTCCGGGACTTTGACTCTCTATGCGGTTTGACCCGCCGTTCCTATCTTGTCGTCGAGCCGTATATATTCTGGGAAATGGATGCGAAAAAGAAGCCGGAGGAAGCGTGTTTAGGCTTTCTATGTGTAATGCACAATACAAATACCCAAGCGAGTTCTCTCATCTAGCTCCGTTGTTTTACTACGGTTCTATCAGGACCTGCCAAGGTCTTCCTCTACTTATCACGCCTACTTCTGGCGGTCTCTGACTCGTTTGCTTCGAGGGAGACGAGTCCAATGCTCGAGGAGATTCTCGAGTTTCGACGCTTTAATGGCTACAATTTGACGCGATACCACTCAGGAAAAAAAGCAGACCGTCGATGCAGGTCCGCCAATGAGGATGCCGCCTAATCCACTACAAACACAAAATTTCCACTACAACTCAGTATCCCCCACACTCACGTTTCCCTGCCTGCCAGATGTTGTAGTGATCGCAAACTTGCTAAATTCAGCCCTGCAAGCATCGTGAACCTCATTCAACGTGATATAGCCCTGAGATAAGTCGCTGCAGCTTGGAATCAGTCTCCATAAACAAAATGGCTACAAACGTCTCTCTGGAGACGACAATGGTAAGTCACTCCCCATCTCAACATGCACGCCACCGCACCGACTAACACCAGCAGGGCACCGTCGTCGTGGAGCTGTACGAGTCGCACGCGCCCAAGACGTGCAAGAACTTCAGCACGCTCGCCGCGCGCGGCTACTACGACGGCACCGTGTTCCACCGCGTCATCGCCGACTTCATGATCCAGGGCGGCGACCCGACGGGCACGGGCAGGGGCGGATCGTCCATCTACGGCGACAAGTTCGAGGACGAGATCCGGCAGGACCTCAAGCACACGGGGGCGGGGATCCTGTCCATGGCCAACGCGGGGCCCAACACCAACGGGAGCCAGTTCTTCATCACGCTGGCGCCCACGCCGTGGCTAGACGGCAAGCACACCATCTTTGGGCGCGTCTCGGCCGGCATGGGCGTCGTGGAGAGGATGGGGAGGGTCGAGACGGGTAGGGACGACAGGCCGGTGACGGAGCTGAAGATTGTGAGGGCCAAGGTTGTTGAGTCTTGATGAAGGGGCGTGGGAGTGGGAGTGGCTGTTGGGCGTTCTTTTTTTTTCTACTCTAGTCATCATTTATCGCAGCAATAAACACACCTCATTTCGCTCAGGCGAATAAGCAAAACACAGTTAATGAAACAAGGGGGGGGATCGAACTCCTGACAGCCTACTTCTACTTACTGGCAGCAGTCAATGACACAACCACCATTCGGGGCGCTCGACTTGTTTTCAGTGGGGCGAAACTTGCCCAAGTCCGCCCTTGCGCTCAATTAAGCCCACCTAAACGCCACCAAACAAACCGCACTCAACAGGCGACTACGGAAAAAAGGCAAACAAACGGCCACGGATCACGGATCACGCATGGCCCAACAACGGCAGAGGGAATAAATATAGATACAAAATCCTACCGTATTGAAATCACCGTTCTCTTTTGTCGACGGCAACTTCCGCCCCAAATTCGGCGGTTGACAAGGCTGCGGCGGGGTTTCGACGTCATTGTCGTGAGTGAGAAAAAAAAGACAGCTGTTTTGCTGTGTTGGATTGGACCTGCCGCGTGGACTCTGGCTGTCTATCAAGAGAAGAAAAAAAAAGTGCTCTGGTCACGAATCTGGGCTTCATCTCTCTGCATCTCTTGTTCGTCGCCAGACCTTCACTGCCTTGGATTCCTCGCCCACATTAGACTCAAGGACTGCATCACACCGCCATGGATGACCCCCAGGACCTCCCGGCCAACGCCACCCGGCCGTGGGACCAGCCTCTCGAGGCCCTCCTCCGGAACAAGGGACTCCTCTGGCTGCAGACGCGCATGGTGCTGACCGCAATCGCCGTCATCTACGTCGGCGCCCACGCCACCCTGCGCCGGCCGCCGTCCGCCGCGCCCCGATCGCCAAACAAGTTCTCCAAGGCCAGGGAAGGCAAGAAGAGGAGGAAGAAGGAGGAGGCCCAGTTCGTCGAGGGCTTCCAGGCGTCCGACGCGGTCCTGTTCCCCGTCCTCGCCGGCTTCACCCTCGTCGGCCTGTACTACCTCATTCAGTGGATGGACGACCCGGCCTTCATCAGCAAGTTCATCAGCGCCTACTTCTCCGTCGCTTCTCTGGTCAGCCTCGGCAAGCTGCTCGGGGACGCGATGCACTTGGTCACGGGCTTTGTCTTTCCCAATGTCTGGAGCGATTTCAAGGGCGGCCTGTGGCGGTTCGACACGAGCCGCCAGCGCCAGATGGTGCGAATCGAGGCAGCAAAGGAGGGCGAGTCCGAGTCTGCTGACGTGTACCGTGACGATTCCGGCCGGTGGGTGCCCGACCGGGAGCGCCTGATGCCTCTTCCCGGACGACTCTCGACTTTGGCCTGCTCCGACACGACTCGCAGCAAGCTGTGGACACTTCGGTTGCTCTTCAAGGAGCACTGGACTCTCAAGATCGGTCTGCATGGCTTTGGCATGAGCGAGATACAACTCGCCCTCTGCGACATTCTGGGTGTGGTGGCCGCCGCCGCCGTTGCCATCCTGTATCAATACACCAAGGCCACGGTGCTCTCAAACGTCATGGGACTCGGCATGTGCTACGGCGCCTTTCAGCTCATGTCCCCGACCTCGTTCACGATTGGAACCATGGTGCTTGCCGGGTTGTTTGTCTATGACATTGTCATGGTCTTTTATACGTGAGCTTGCCGACCTTGTTCGCAGCAAATTTGAAGGCTAACATTTGGTTATCTAGGCCGTACATGATTGCAGTCGCCACGACCGTCGATGCGCCCATCAAACTGACTTTTGGAGAACCCAAGCGTGGAAGCATGCTGGGTCTGGGTGACATTGTGCTCCCGGGAATCTTCATGTGTCTGTGCCTCCGCTTCGACCTGTGGCGCCACTACCATGGCAAGATCAAGGAGACTTCCCAGAGTCTCGAGTCGGAGCTTGCGAGCCCAGGCCCTTCCAGCAGCGACGAAAAAACAGCAAACACAACCAAGGACACAACGTCTATTGTTCACGAAATTGCAACAGTCCAAACCAAGGCAGAGTACATCGACCCCCAAGGACGGTGGGGCGACCGGTTCTGGACCGTCGGGCTAAAGGGGGCCCCGACAGTCGGCCTGTCATCTACGCGCTTCAGTCAGACGTACTTTTTGGCGGCGGTATGCGGCTACGCGTTGGGCATGGCCCTGACCATCGCCATGCTACTGACCTTCAACCACGGGCAGCCCGCGCTGCTGTACCTGGTACCATGCGTGACGGGGGCGGCGTGGCTGACGGGCCTCGTCAGGGGGGAGATTGGCGAGATGTGGCGTTACACCGAAGACGGGTCGCTGGACGTCAAGGACGTCGTCGTCACGGTCGATGCGGACGGCAACGTGGTCGAGGAGCCGCTCAAGGTCGACATGGGAGATGAAGCCAGTCCGGAAGGGGCTGTCAAGAAGGCCTCTGTAGGCGGGAAGACGAGCAAGGGGGAATCAGAGAAAGGTGACGACGCGGTCAGTCGCGGCGAGGGGCACGATGTCTTCATGTTTGTGCTGAGGTCACCAGGTGGCGAGGAGATGGATGAGTTTGACGTCTAAAGCTGGTTTCTGGGCTGCAAACTGGCTTGCTGGTCTGTTGATTTGCGGAGGCTGATGTGGATTCAGCAACGAGATCATTCAGGCAGCGGTATATGCAGCAAGTAAGCATAGAGTTCTCTCTCTTCTGATACCACAATAGACTTTTCGCAGCATCGGTCAGTGATCTTCGGCACCTAGCAGCTGCGATCGATACCATCTTATTGCTTTGCTAGCGTGGAGTGCTTCATGACCGCGTTCATCAAGCAAAGCTTTTGACCCTAGTAAAAGTCAGAAACGGTCTGCTGAACAGATATGACCGGTTTGTTTGGCGCTAATCCACCGGCCCCTAAACGTTAAACGAACAAAGCCAACCCAATCGCGTTCTGGCCACCAGTTGTTTACTCCACGCGAATTGTCTGTTGATCAACACTTTTGCATCAACCGGACGCCCATGGCCATGTGGAACTTCTTTGGACGCTCTCAGTTGAGCAGTTGGGAAGGCAGACGTGAAAATGGGAATCAAGGGCAGGTCGCTCCCGTTATTGCCTGTGTATTAGAGGCGAGACAGCAAATGCCAAATGCCTTTGAAGCTTCACGGCCGCCTAGATGTTGAATACCCTACATATTAGCCCCGATCTCCAAACTGATGATCCGGGACACACATACAGTGTTTTCCTGGAGAACGGCCCCGGTAAAGTTGCACATGTTTGTTATTTGGTTGCATCTTCTGAGGCTGGTTTGTTTTGCAGTTGGGGAACGTTGACGCCGTCGCCAAACTCGCAGCAGCGACTTGCAGCAGAGATTGTTTTATCGTCGTCGATGCCGACACAGGTGCAATTCGCCCACTGTGGATATACAAATTAGTTTTTCTTCTTTTTTCACGTTCTATTTCGATGGATCAAAGGGAGACTCGTGGGAGGAACGATTTACAGCATTGACAAGAACGGCGTTGGCTCAAAGCGAGAGGAAAGAAGAAGAAAGCTGTTGTACTTCCATGATGAATGGCTGTTGAAACTTCTAAACTGTCGCAAAGTCGAGTATGAACGCTGGTTTGTCTGCTTCGTTTCTAATGACAGACAGGCCCTGTCATATAGGCCGGTCATGGTGTGTAAGGCGGCTGTTGCCATTTAAAAGCTTGTTGGGTTTCTTGTTAAAAATATATCTTGCATTGGTTTACAGAAGGAGTCGTCGATACCAATACGGTATATTCCTGATATTGTCCGTACTCTTTCGAAGAGGATGTGTTGTACTACTACATAGTACCTCTGTTAGTCCCTGGGCTGTGATATCAGACGGTTTTCAGGAAGAGCCCGTTCCAAGAAATTGAACAAGGAAAATTGCAAGTAGCGCCCGGGTAACTGATCAAAGCATGCAAATATGACAAAGATTAAAGGAGGAAATAGGTAGGGCACCGAACGGGTTGCACACAGCGGTCTACAAGGGGATACCACGAGTGACTTCGAGGTAATCCTCACTCAATGTTGGATGCCAAAGCTTGGAAATTGTCCTCTTTGAGTTGACTATTGCTGTTACAGGAAATATGAGGCCGGTCCTCAACGTTCGCATATCATGATGTGTGAATCCAGTCACAGTCTGCAGTGGCCTCAACAGCCAAATTGTTCAAGCTTCAAACATGCTCATCCAGGTCACAAGGTCGAAATGCAGCATGCGTTTATTTTAAGCGTTCTGGGCCCAGAGAATCATAACGTCTCGCACTACAAAGGCATGTTTGTGTGCTGCATAGTATTGTTGTTGGCGTGCAAAGTTAATATGCGGCTCCCATCTAGCGTGTCAGGAGTGATCGCGTTCGTGTTGTAAGATATTCCCCCTATTTACGCTGCAGAAGCGTTATGCAGGCGGATTTTCTGGCAAAGGAAAAAGTGATTTTGGCAGATCAGCTCGTACAGATTTGCCATATATCTTGGATGTATCCTTCCTCCCCAGATCTGACAATTCATCGTACATATTTCATCGTTTATATTGCCATCATTCCTGGAGATTCCTGTCAACACTGTGCTTGCAAACAACTTCTGCTGCCAGAACAGACCTACTTTCACAAGATACCTCTTCGAGACCACGAGACTTCTTCAACTCCTCGCCTTGTCTCCTCTATCCCCTCTCTCCACCACTCCCTTTTATATAACCTCAACCTCGCACATCTGCCCACAATGCTGCAAGCCACCCAAGCCAAGCCCCAAGGCCCATCCCCATTCAAGCGGATGCGGTACAGCAACGGCAAGATCATCATCCGCAGCCTGCCGCCCACCCAGTTGCCCATCGACAACGCCACCACGAGCGTTGTCCCGGCGCCATTCCCCATCCCGGCGCCTTGCCAAGCCCCCAGCTCCGTCCCCAGCCCGCCAGGCTCGCCCTGCGCAGGCCGCAAGCGCAAGCACCAGGAGGTCGACGCCCCGCACTCCATCTCGGGGCACCACGTCCACCAGCTTATGGACAGCGACAACCTCCCGGACCCGTACAGGTTCGTCGGCCGCAACATCTACGACCCGCCCACCCCCGACCAGCAGCGGGCCATGCGCCTGGCGCGCATCAAGACGACGACTCCCCTGGAGGAGCTGCGCTCCCGCCCGGACAGCCCCCGCCTGCTCGGCCGCCTCCGCCCGCCCGTCGACGCCGCCCTCGCCATGGTGTGGTGGTGGTCCACCGAGGACCTCGCCGCCGCGTGCGAGCGCGACCCCGAGTACGCCGACTGCCTGCGCCACGCCTGGACCACGGTCCGGCTGGCCATGGAGGGGGACGAGGCGAGGCGGCTGCTGGGGTGCAGGCGCCGCGAGGCCAAGGCCGCGGCGCGGGCGCCGACCAAGACCAAGACTGCCGGCCCTCGCCCCGTGGCGGCCGCGCAGGTCCAGAATGTTGGCGGTGGTGCCGCCGACTCGGGCTACGACACCGTCTCCGATGGGGCCGCCGTCGACATCATGGCCTGGGAGCTCCGGGTCGTCGAGGCGGTCGAGTTCGCTGGCGGGCTGCGGGGCCTGGACTTTGACTGGCGCCGGGGCCAGAGGGCGCAGGGCGGCGTCCAGAGGCGGCACCTCCGCGGCGTCGTCCGCAAGTGGCTAGAGGAGGTGGAATAGGGGCTTTTGTTGTTTCTTGTTGTGGACTTTTGTTTTGGGCTGTGCTTTTTGGATTTCTATGGTTCTCTTGTCTTTGGTTATGGTTGTCAAGGAGTATCATGGTTTTGGCCCAGGCTGGCTCGGTTTGTTATCATTAGCTTCCCTTTTTGATAACCCGAAAATGTGAACAATAATTTATGCTTCATATCTCTACCTGTCTAAGGGGTGAGGCATCCTGGACTCGTTGGCTTTGCCAGAATGTGATGCAACTGATGCAATTTGTGATAGGAGCTCATCCACTGTCAGACACTAAACCTCAGTTTAGTCTGTAATTACAAGCTCTTCGCTCAATTTAATAGCTTCTATTCCTCCATAATTATTACATAAATTTTCAAGGATATACAACACCCGCACCTCAGCTATTAAATGCTGCGTTGGGCTCTAATGCCTCCAAAAACCAAATCTACAACTTTGCCTTCCCCTTGTCCTCTTCCGGCTTTAACCTCACGATGCCCTGTTCAAGCTCAGTTAGTGATACTCGCACAATGAAACAGACGTCTACCTTACCGAAAAAGAAAAAAAAAACTCACCTCCTGAACACAGGTAGCCAACAGGACGCCCTCCTTGTTGAATATCCTTTGTGTGACCACGCCCCTCCCGTCGCCGGACCAGGGGCTCTCCATCTCGGAAAACATCCAATCGTCCGCCCTGATGCTCCTCGGCTCGTGGAAGTAGATTGTGTGGTCGAGGCTGACCATCATGCCGAGCGATGGCCGATCAGCCCACTCCTGTATGTCGCCACCGCCATCGAATTTGCTTTTTTGTTTGTGAAACACAGCGTCAGCATCCACAAGCCCTCTTCTTGTGGTTGTCAGCAAAAAAAAGCCAAAAAAAACTTACTGCAGGCTCTTGATCTGCTGTGCAACCGTGGGGTCCAGCTTGTCGACATCCTCAACCTTGACGGGGAAGCGCCACAGCTTGTGGATGCGCGAGACGGTGCCGATAAAGTAGCTGTCGCTCATGTACGCCATGGCGTTCATGTGGGCCTGCACGCCGCCCGCGGCGCTGATCTTGCCCCTGGCGCGCGTCCACTGCCTCGACTTGCGCTCGTGCACGTCGGGGCTGTCCAGGTTGGTGACCTGGATGCGGTGCGACTGGAAGGGACCCTGCCACGCCAGGTCGGGCGGGTCCTCGTAGTCGTCGGGCGGGGGCGGGCCCGCATCCGGAGGCATGGCGGCGGCGTGGCGCACGACGCGCTGCGTGTCCCTGCCGGCGGCGGGCGTCTCCCTCACGAAGCTGATGGTGGTGGTGAAGATGCACCTGCCGCGCTGGCGGGCCTGGACGGTGCGGGTGGCGTAGGAGCGGCCGTCGCGCACGCGCTCGACGTGGAAGAGGATGGGGACCTCGCCGTCGCCGGCCAGGAGGAAGTAGCAGTGGCACGAGTGGACCAGGAACGCGTCCGGGACCGTCTTTTGGCCGGCGGCGAGGCACATTGCGATGACGGCGCCGCCAAAGATGCCCCTTGCTCCGGGGGGGTGCCACGCCTGGCGGGTGTTGGTGAAGACGTCGTCGCCGAGGACATTGAGCTCCGTGACGTCGAGGACGTTTTCGATCGGGGCCTTGCTGAGGTCCTCGGGGGGCGGGCGGATCAGGGTCGGGAAGGGAATTGACCCGTCGTCATTACTGTGGCCGCCCATGATGGTGTGTGTATGATGTCAGGCTCCAGGTGGTCCTTTGATTAATCGATTATAGAACGGTTGCAGCGATGGTGAACCCTGGGTTGCTGGTTTTTATTGGTCCTTTTTGTCGCAGCGTCAATCCAAAATCTCTTGAATCTTTCTCAGCCATTTCCCGTTCACTCCAATGAATAGTCCTGGTGGAAAGGATTGAACGAATGTTCAGGAGATTAACTCGCTAAATAAACGTGGATGAGTCCCCTATTGATGTCAAAGGCTAATCCCGAAACGTCATGCAAATGGCGCCCGGTGGAGATGTTTACGGTTGATTGATAACCAAAAAAAAAATTGGGCGTTGGAAATGTGCCGAGGCTCGGTAGTACTGCATCGCGTCTGTGGCACGTTGAAGTGCCGTTAATTCAGCACAAGATCACAGCTGGGCGGACACGGGATCCTTGGCTCGGGGCCGTACGATGAATAATTAATATTATGCGAATAAAAGACAACTGACGACTGTACTTCATCTTGAATGCTGGATTGGATCATCACCTATAGATATAGAATTCAATGGTTGATATCGGTTTGCGAGCACTGCTGCATAATGACGATGCCGGGTCCACGTGACCTGCTTCGACCGGAATTCCAAATCCCACCCTTGCCCCACTCTCAAAGCTTTTACAGAGATCGTGGCTAGCTCTCATATCATATTCGCAGCTTCAAACCAACAGCGCACATCAGCAAAGATTGATCAATTGCATTTCCAAGTGGCTGCAAACCCACTGGACGGCACATTCCTCTAATCAGATACCAAAAAAGTCCTCACAGTCAGGGCACACCACCGGACAATGTCGCTTTCGCAGGAGTAAGCCAGCTTGGACCGGACCAACCACCAAAGTCTACCCGAGCAGCCACTACAGCCCCGTGGCAACGATCCGACGTACCACACCTAGCCACACAAAGATCGTCTTCGTCACCCCGACGGCCCTCGCAGGGAACCCAGCAGCCACAATGTCCCGCGCCCGCCTGATCCTCCGCCGCCTCCTCCCCCGCACCCGCCCGTCCCCGACCCTCCGCCCGGCAGCCACCACCACCACAC
>JARHUK010000709.1:3626-31116 GCA_031001725.1 Pseudopyricularia javanii
CTCCCGACATTCCGATACAGAAAGTGAAGCCGAAAGGCTGTCTGGAGAGGGTGTAGATGTCTTCTGTATCCGTAGATGAATCGGGCGGTCAAGAGCAGAAGAAGTAGGCCCCCGACACATATCGAGTAAAGCTGAAGTGCGGAGTCCATTTTCGAGCAGAAGAAAAGGCTTTTCCTCTTCAGCTGATCTTGTCTGGACGGATCTTGTCCACGGTACAAGTACCGGCCTTTCCTTACGTCTGGTTGGCAAAGTGCACCGATACCAGCACCAACGCTGCTTAGATTCGCAGAAGGGCTCTAAAAGAGACCGGAACTTCCTTTCTGGCCGTGACGGTAATGCCGCACATGTGCATGAGGATGTTGCTTATGGCCTCCACATTCGACTACAGGCCGTCTGGCAAATGCGTTCATTATTCCGAAAGTAGCTCACGGTTAGACACATCTCCATTGGAGACAGTCATGCAAGCAGATATCTGCTTTACAAAATAGGATATGTACA
Organism: Pseudopyricularia javanii; assembly: GCA_031001725.1. Taxonomy (NCBI): domain Eukaryota; kingdom Fungi; phylum Ascomycota; class Sordariomycetes; order Magnaporthales; family Pyriculariaceae; genus Pseudopyricularia; species Pseudopyricularia javanii. The sequence goes on from JARHUK010000709.1 coordinate 4,125, forward strand.
CAGAATACGCACAATGTCAAGTAATGGGACCCAACATCACACGCAACAAAATGGATAACTCGAGTGAAGGGTGCTCGCATGGGCCTTCCTGGCAGTCGAAAGACAAGGTCGACGAATACGAGAGAATGCATCAGTTGTTGATCGACCAGTACGAGCAGCTCCAGCATGCCCTCTTTGACAAAGACTTAACAGAAGAGAAGCTGTATTTTACGATAGACGCCCTGAGAGAGACCACCGGCCGATTGAGGTCGGCTAATGAGAACCTGCAAAAACTTCGTACTGCGGCAAGAACCGAGGCGAGGTCGAAGCACCAGCTTATTGTCAATCTATGGAACAGACTGAATGAGACGCAGCAGGCAGAAAACAAGCGCATGAGCAGGAAGAGAAAGTACGATGACTTCCTTAGAGGTTGAAAGATAAAGGCGAATAGGAATCAGAAGTGGTGTGAATGGTGATGACAAGAGCAGCCTACCCCCACCAGTCGAGGTCAAGCCAGGTCAGATAGACCTTTATTGGCCATGTGGACTGCGACTGGTGTACAATACATACAGCCAAGAAGCTATTTGCTTTATGGCCAACGCTATATAAATACAGTGGGCCTTGAATTCGTAGACGTTGAATGTTTTGTTGTTCACTACCGCGTTGCTGGTGGCACTGTTTGCATCAATACTAATTACATAAGATGGCTACCAAAAACAGGTGGCGCGCAAGTCTGATTCAAAGGCTGTCATCCATTAGTAAAGAAAACTGGGGGAAAAGTCCCAAGTTTGGAGAAAAGACAGGATCCGTGTTTTGTTTTGCCGATCGAGGCAAGACAAACAATGGAAGACCACATTCGGATGTTGCGTCTGGCACGTTTGTTGGCGATCTGAGCGACGAGCGTCGGAAAGATCGCACACCCAGGCGACGGACCCTGCAACTCTACAACTTTGGAGACCATGACACCCTGCTTTTGTCGGACTCGGACTCGGATCCGGATGATTGTCCACCAGAGTTCAAAGCCAGCTCCACGAGTCCGGAAAGGCAGCACTGTGGCGTCCTTGTTGAGGGTGGAAAAAACGGCGGAGAGGATGCGGGACCGACGAAAGCCCGGGTTGGATTCGAGGTACAGAGACATCACACTGAGCCGCCTCTGTTTATCGATGGACCGGACAGCAACCAAGGGGATCTCTTGGCAGACTCATTATTTGAGGAAGAATTAGTGAACGACATGGTCCGGCTCTTGCCAGACCGGCCCCGGGCCGATTCACCCACTTTGGGTACCGAGGGCGCCGTCATTCAACGGGACTAGATACAAAAGCAGTGACAGAGCTTTCCACCAGGGTTATGCAGAATATATTTTCCTCGGCGGTAGGCCAGGTAATGAATGCTCTGTTAGAGAGGCACCATCCCTATCATGTGTCTGGACTAGCTTGGGCACAATGCGCAGCCGGTTCTGCGGGAGCATTGAATTGTAATGTTACGAAACTTCAATTTATTACTATTTGGAATAAGAAATGACGCTAGGCTTCAATGAGCTCGCGATGCGTAGTTGAGAAGGAAACCCGTAAAAGATACGTAGATGAGAGATAGAGTGAGGGCCATCTAAAATAAAGCGCAAATAAGAAACACAGTCAGGTCCCTGGAAGAGAGACCGGCAGCTCCAGCAGTGGCGGGAAGACGAGCGGGATAGTTTTGCCCGGTGGTCGGCTTCGGAATCACTGTGCTGGTGTTGCTACCGTCGGTCGAATCTGCAGCTGTGGAAAGGCAGCCTGTGCCGGTAGCAATTGGGGCGTTCATGATGCCCAACACCGTAGCGTTTATGAATGTGGCTCGGGCTGCACTGTCTGTATGTTTGTTGGCAGATCGCCTAGACGGCAAGTGGAATGTCGTCTAAAGGCAAGGAATGTTATTGTTGATAAAGGCTCTGAGACCAGGTGATGTGTTGACTACGGGGCGCATGCTTACCACAACATGCGCGCTGCGATGCTTCACGTCGCAAAGATCGTCGTCGGCGTGCGTCTTGGCGGCAATGTCAGACTCACGCAGGCAGGCGGTGTCGGTGACGTCGCAGCCAGTAGCACCGACAGCATGGCTCGCGCACGACTCTGCGGCCTGTGGGACATAACCCATGGTTTGACCGCAAGCGGACGCGGCGATAGCAGCAATCACGGTGAGGCCCTTCATGTTCCGGGCTATTGAGTATAGGAGCAGAGAAGCAGTAATTTGAAACGAGGGACGTTGGCAGATTGCAGGTTTATCGATTGTAGAGAGCCAGTACTTTACCAAGCGTGGTCCGAGAAAGCCAAGTTCCTGGCAGCTGCCACTGGTTTTGGCGTGCGATGTTGTCTAGAGGTACGGCGTAGGTCTACTCGGGTGCAAGCAGAGCATGCTTACAACCTCATGAGGCTTTTATCAAAACACAACCACAAGAATTTAACAGGTATTTGAAGGGTTGCCCATCAGAGGCTGGCAAGTCACGCCCTGCTCGGCGTCGAAAGATTGTTAGTACTCTCAGCTATACATACATCATACATCATGTACAGCAACCGTGATTTGGTACTGTGATTTAGTATTGTGAACTTCAATAGGGCATTTGCACTGATCAAAGCCAGTTGTGGACTTGAGAGCTAGGAACCTGTCCTTGAGATCTTTTATGGAACTCCTAGCCTCGTCAGGAACGCCCCGCAGATGGTACCAGAAGACGGCCGAAATGGCTGTCAGAAATTGCATCGTCTGAAGCTTGAGGCCAAGATTCTGTTTTGCAGCTTTCGACATTGCTAGTTCTGTATCCTGACTTTCGGCAGGTAGCGGCTGTGCTTAAATGCTTGAAAAGGCTGGGCATCAGATTCGGGGGCAAGCAATGAGCCCAAGACGCTGCCTCAAGAATCGGCTTAGACTGAGTATAAACAGAACTGCAGAGTTCCATTCTCAACATAATCGGGTGAATTGCACCTCAGGCCTGGCCTTTTTCATACTATGAATGCCACCCTAAGAAGATCTCCACGTATCAACCCAGTCTCTCCGGGTGATGCTCTTCAAGACACGGACCCTCACGTTGGGGGTAGGGGTGCTGAGAAAGGGCAAAAAAGAAAGAGGAAAGCCGAACCGCAAGGGACGAGTTCAGAAACAGACTTGAGACCTCCTAAGATACATCGATCTGATTTGGATAATCCGTCTGCCTCCCTGGAAATTCCATCGATAGTAAAAACTAAGTTCCGGGAAGACCCCCCCATAACTGAAAGCATCCTCGGAAAAGCCACCCCAATAACTGCAACTTTTCCAGACCCGGCAGTCGACTTGCCCAGCGGCCAAAGTCCTTTTAAGTCAACAGAACAGCAGGATTCGGATTGTTATGCCGATGAGTCACTTTTTAACTGCACCGTCACCGGTCCTAACTCTACGACGAATACATTTATAGCACCAGGCTGGGATACAGAAAAACGCCTAAGAGGACGCTCTACATACCGTCTTAAGAAGTATTATGGAATATATTGGTTAAAGAAGTCGAGATGTAAACGATCAAAGTGTCAAAAACGTTTCGAAAAGTGTAAAGAAACGAAGAACTGGGAATTCAAGGGCGTCAGAGCAGTGGCAATTAAATACAAATCAAGACTTGAAAAACACCGATTTGATATGCATTATTTCTTTAACAAAAACAACTGGAATGTGAACAAAAATGGCCGCCCGCTAAGGCAGTGGATTATCCTAATGGAAATCGACTGGTACGACAAAGTGACAGAAACGACTACAACACCCTGGGAGGCGCCAAGCATAGTTTGGAAATTTTTTCCCAGCCGTGAAATTGCAGAGGAAGCTATTCTTAAAACAGCTATGAAAAGAGCAGCGATTTCCAGCGAATTGGAAAAAAATGATGCGGAGAAAACCATATGGAAATTCCCGCCTCCAGATGCTCGGAACGAGACCCAGGATGGCACTGGGATGGAGACAGCGTCTACAGCGTTTTCGAATGCGGACCCGTCTCCAGTGGTCAAGATTGGGGGCCAGCCTAGCCCGCTTCTGCGTACTAGGAGCAAGACCCCGTTAGTGTTTCCCGAGCAGGATTCGTCGCAGCAGCCGAAATATGATGCAGCACAGTCTTATCCGACCCCATCACCCGAACCTGCTCGCAACGCAAGACAAGTCGGAACAAGCACTTGAGGAAAGCGCTCTTGACTGCGGGGAGATAGGTTTACATCAATGATCATTCAATTTTAGATTGTGTTTGGTTTTAGATAGATTTAGGTAGTATTTCCTTTGTTACTAATAGATTTCATTGCAAGTATGCCGTTTTGGCCCTCTTTTTGTCTCCCAAACAAAACTACGTCATGCGTGCCCATCCCCACGCCGTTGCGGTACTGAGATGTTACTGAGCGCTGCATCCCTTGGGCCGTGCTCAATCCTACAGCGGTGAATTGCAGGATTGCGAGCGACCAGCCCCGGACGGATTGGTTGACTTGTCGCTCAGTACTTCCATCCACTCCTCCAGCTCAGTCTGTTCATACTGCCATTCACTCCGTGCGCATTCTACACAGCATTGCTCCAAACATTCATTCCTACCAATTATTGATTCATATCTGGCACATGGTCTGCCATTTAATCTAGTTCTTGGCGTCTCTGTTTAGCTTCTGTACAGCGAAAGTGGTGCAGTCAGTAGTAGCACCCTCTCTGCTCACCGTTTGTGTCATCTCCAGAGTGAAGCTATTCCCAGGATGAATATCGCTCCGTGACGAGGCTCAGTCCATTCCCGACTATCTAGAAACATCACCAGGTCTGGCTATTCCCAAACGCTGTATATTCTATGCTGAGAAAGTGTCTGTAATTACTATTATTACAGCAGGTGCATCCCTGCCATCGTGACACCTCCGATTCTGGTCCACTCCGACCAACATCTATCTACCTGGCCTCGTCGGACTAGGTCAGTTCACGGTCGGACTTGACAATTGGTGCTTCTCCATAGCGATACTGCATTCCTCCAAAACCCGAATGCTATCCTGTAGCAAGGCAACATCGTTGCGCAGATCAGCAACGAGTGGTTGCAACAACGACAAAATACGCTCAATTTCATTCAAGGTCTGCTGCCCATCCTCATCCTCTGTGGAAACGTTTGTCCCGTCATCCGCGTTGCCGTCGAAGCTTGAAAATTCCGTGCTTGCAGTTTCGGACTCATCATTTTCAGTCTCCGATGAACTAGAAGAGTCGGAGGTGCAGTATTTGCGTAGACACGCGGTCTGGTTTCTGAGAGTGGGTATTGTCATCATGTCATGTAGCCGATGGACTCGATATCTTAGGAGGAAGTATCATAGGAGAAAGCCAGACGTGCGAGAAACCACGTTTTGTATCTCTGATAAATAAAAGTAAGCCCGAAAGATCCAGTTCCTGCTCTCAACTAGTGCTGCTGAGAAGCCATTTTGATCCACCTGTTTTACACTTTTCTTTGGTAGAAGACTCATGCGACTCGGAAGATATCAGACCAGAAATTGAGAAGCCACATCTAACAATCTCTTGGACGGTTCGCAACGTCCAATTTGGCTATTTTTCATGAGTTTTGCTCAAAACCTTCGATAAAACTAGATATTGTCTGCCTCGTTTAAAGGTATCTGTTTGTTAACAGCTGTACAAAACCAAGTCTGGCTCCTATATATGTCAGCTCGATCTCCAACCCAATATCATTAAGGCAGTCATGCCAACCAAGCCAAACTCCCAGGGAGCCAACAATGTCTTTCAGTCAGGGTCGCGCCAACGAAACGAGAGAATGGAATACCAAGTGCAGACAGAAGCTCGCCGATCACATCAGTAAGTAGGACCGAATGACAGGACAGCCACAAGCTAACTCGGTTCTAGAAGAACAGACAAACCTGACCGTGAGCCCCTGTGATGTACGCTTGTTACCCAAGGGGACTGCCTACACTTGGAAATACAAATCGGAAAGCAAGCACCTGTTTTCGAAAAACCTTTCCAGGCACAACTTGGAAGGGTATAAAGATCTTTGCTCCAATGTCGGGCGTACGTTTTACGCCATTCTGACAGACACAGACCATAGAGCAGAGAGCGATCGAGTCGGGGGCGAGGAAGCAGGCCCGTTGAGGAATCCCAGACGTCTGTTTTGGACCGAGCTGGAAACTAGGCTTGGGAATTTGGAAAGTAGGCTCGCAAACTTCGAGGTAGCTTTTGGACTTCGCAACGCGTGGAAATCCACGTTCCTTGGGACGCTTGTCTTGGCTGCTATTTTAACACTGATCTTATATGTTATATATTGAAACCCTGAAATGTATTTCCATGCATCATGTTGCTGTTATATCATCTGTATCTGCATGGCTACGGGAGCGAGATTAACAGTGATTAGGAGACGTAATGGGTAGGAAGAAACGCGTTGTCAGTGCTCTGACACGGAGATGCCATTTGTGGCTTGTGGTTTTGCCGCGGCCAAACGCATTCATGATTTAGCCGGAATCGCCGGTCGTAAAGTCAAGGAGCAGAGAAAACAGTCACAAAGTCCGGGGAGATCAATCTAGGTACTTGCGTGGCAGTGATCATAGCAAGAGGTCAGAAAAGTCCCCTACGCGCCACCGCCCACGGATTCTGCCACTCCGAGCTCCGTTGGTCGGATCATCCAAATTCGGCTAACCAGAAGCTTTGCATCACGCCCTAGGTGGCACGTGCACACACCACCAAATTCAGGCGTGTGCCAGCTCACTCCAAGACATCCCTCCCAAGAGACCTGATGCAGTAATAAATCCTTCGGATAGAAACCTCCTTGAAGCAGAGGTTGCTAGATGCCAGAACACGGATGGCATCCTAGGCAGCGAATGGTGGTCAGGTGCGGCGAAAGGGTGCGAAGGGTTTAAAAAAAGGACAAGGACGCCGATAGGCAGCAAAGAGGCAACAACGAGCTGGCACGGCCCCCAGCCACGTGCTAGCGCAGAATGTACAGCGTCTCTGCCCAGTCGCTGATCAATAACTTGCCTTGTTCGTTCACATCAAAATTAGCGATTTTCGCCCACGCAGAGCTACCCAAATGGGCAACGACGTACCCGGTCAGTCTGGTCCAGGAGCTCAATCGGCGACAGCGCAGGGTCACAACGATAGAATGCGGTAAAAACGTAAAAACATCAAAAGATGGGATGGTTCGGCCTGTGCGTAGTAGCGAGATTGGGATCTAGACTGCATCGCTAGGGCGAAGGTTCAGACAAAGCCCATTCGAGGGATTCTACGACACCATGCCAGAACGCCAATAGCGGGTTTCCCAAACACTAGAAACTGTCCACAGGTATCCCGTGATAAGTGTGTGTATCTCGATGCTATGAGTGGCGGATAAATCGGTCATCTACGCGCAACAACCCCAGCTGGCTAAAGTCAGCCAAATAATTGACGAAGCAATTCTTCACTCTGATCATGCACAGGACTACAGTCATTCAGTTAGACGACTCAGCAGTACCGCAACCTCTAAATCTCCCGGCCAGAGATCTTGACCAAGAAAAAAGCAGTCCACGCCCTCCTGGAACAAAAAAGAGCAATCGTCTGAAGAGAGATTATACTCTGAATTTCATCAAGCAGTCTCCTTGGTCCGTGTATGAGAAACACGTCGATGTATCTTATAAAAAACCCCGGCATTCATTCATAGTAGCACAGAAGCGAAGCAACGGCAATGTCAGAGTTCATATAAAAACGATTACAGAGCATACGAAAGAGGCCACTGCCAGTCGTCTGCTGCTACTTCAATCGGCTCCAATTCTTTTCGTCCCCATTCTCGAAGTTTACGAGCAACCGTCGTCTATGTATCTCGTTTACGAGCTGGTTGAGCATAGCCTGCAGGATTTGGTTCGAAGCCAGCACTCCCCCGAGATCAATGAGCTAGGGGCCATAATGAAGCAGGTGAGCTCCTTTGGACGTCAAATCCAGCGTGAAGCTGATCTTGTAGATTCTCGAAGGACTCGTATACCTCGAAGCAAACGGGATAGGGCTCCTGGAACTCGAGTGTGCGGATATTAGATTCAGGCCGAATGGTTCCCTCCAAATAGGTCCGTTGAATTAAGCGCTTCACCGTCGATGAACTGTGCTGACAGGACAGGCACAGGAAGCTTCAACCTCCACGACTGGAAAGAAGACCAAGCCAGGCTTCGGATCTCCTGGCTGAAGTCGATTACCTCTAGCCTGGTCCAGAAAACCACCGACGGTGTCACGGAACCAAGACTGTGGCATCCAGACGCCGTCGACTTCTTTGCTTTGGTCGGAAGTGGCGTCTCGCTGGATGCTCTCTGTCGAGTAGGTCTTCACTACGGATGATAATATTGTCCATGGTGCTGCAGCTAATCCTCGATAGCACGAGTTGGTCGCAGAGTCCCCAGACAAGAGCGTTCTTTCAAGGCTATGGAGTATGATTAGATACACCGTACTCCCTCAGCCGCTGGCCAATATGACAGTGTTATGTCCTGCAGCCTAAATGCTTTGATGCATCCCAAAAAGGTGGATTTCCACCTACACAGTTGCAAATGCGGAAGACAAGATTGGTTGAAGGCTAGACTTTGTATTCCGTATGATATCGGTCATTTTGGCTGAATGGGCTGCGCGGCAGAATTTGTAGAAATAGCCTCCAGACTCTTTATCCTAGTCATTAACACTGACAATCTCAAGTGCGCCGGAGCTTTGCAGTGGTCCGTAAGATGGCAATCTGCCACCCTGGCCCGCCTCAATGGCCTTTATGCAGTATGGCTGCCAGAATCCATCAAGGTTTGTTCCGGCATGGCGAGCAAAGACGCTTATCATGGTGTGGAGTTTAGTCGTTACCTGCGCGGCGGCAGTTATTGGCGTGGCCTTGGGGTGGATCAAGGCTGCGACTGCGAGCTGACTGCCTACGACAGTATCGAGTGGAAGCGTAAGTTCTTTGAGCGTGTCTTGACCAAGTCAGCACGCTACCTGAGACAATATTTGCTTTTACCAGCCAATAATAGCGCTGAGCATCGACGGGCGAATCTGCTTATCCACACCGGATAATCGGACCCAAGCTGCCAGATAGCCCAGCTCGACACCGCCTGTCATAATCTTCTTGCCTGGTGTCTTCTGGCTTCCTTCTGTTGAACCTGAAGGCTTGTTTCTGCTCTGCTATCACTTTCCGAAAACCAGCAGGTCTGCAAGCTCCCGGTCATGCCTCATTAGATCCGTTTTCCTTTTGTGCCCCTCCAGACCCACTCTCGTCGCCGGAGGTCTGAGATATCAACTACTCTGAGTTCGGGCATGTCTGTTGCTCCCGGCCGGGCCTTGCTCGGAACATCATGAAGATCCCAGATTTGCCCCAAAGTTTACAATGTATTTCGATGGGCACAAAGCATGCTCTCGAACCGCGACCGCTGCCCCAGGTGCGGAAAAGGCAACCGGCTCCCTACCTTGGCCTGAGATCTAGACTGTCCCAGATCTGGCTCAACTGTTGGACAGCATTAGTGATCCTCGTGTTCGCTCGGCTTGCTATGCTCGTCGCCAGTCTAGACGACAACATCACTGATGCGAAGGACAAAGCACTCTCCGCTTGCACAAAGGTGGAGGATATAGGTAGCGCTATGGCATCCATGCCGCACTACCTTTCGCACGGAGCCAACAAACTGGCTGTGGAAAGTATTGCCCGCGAGGTCAGCGGCATGGTGAATATGCTTCTGCTGGTTCTCACAGTCGTCGAGAACATCATTTACTTCGCTATCAGCTTCCATGTCGGAACGTATGTCTGCCTCATCGCCGCCTTCGTTCACGGTGCCTTCGACGTTGGCATTGGCGCCGCGGACGCCATGGCTGAGCAAATGAGCAACGCCATCGGCAAGATTACCGAAGGCCTCAACGACGAGGTCGACAAGTTCCAAAGCACCATCAACGATCTAACAAGCAAAATCAATAACGGGGCCAGCCTCGGCGGCCTCCTAGGCGGCAACTCTGCTACCCTGCCCAAGCTAGACATCTCTGGCAGCCTGGATGATCTGAAGAGCATCCACATCGACAGTGGCGATTTTGTAAATAGTCTTAAAGACATGAAAGAGAAGACCCCGACTTTTGATGACGTGCAAAACTTCACGAAGCAGGCCATCTCCGTTCCTTTCGATCTCGTAAGGAAGGAGCTCAACGAAAGCTCTAGCGCGTGGCTGCCGCCAGATGATATGTTCCCGCTGGCACCAAAACAGTCGTTGTCGTTCTGCTCAGACAACACGGCTGTCCTCGACTTTTTCAACGGGCTACACAAGATCTTGCACCGCGCCCAAATTGCTTTTCTAGTGATCATGCCAGTCCTCGCCTTGCTTGCATGCATCCTCATGGCGGTGATAGAAGCCAGGCGGTACTATGACCAAAAGAAGCTTGCTCGACGGATGCTCGATGGGGAGTACGACGCCATGGACGCCCTCTACCAAGGATCTCGTCCATTCTCATCTGCCTTGGGCTTGTGGATTGGAAGCAAGCTGAAGGGGAGCGATCGTCAGTATCTTGCGAGGTGGGCCTGGGCCTATGTGACATCTACGCCTGCGCTTTTTGTGTTTTGGCTGGCAGTTGCCGGCCTGCTTTCCTGTCTTTGCCAGCTTATCGTTCTTCAGCTGGTAAAGAAGGAGGCCCCCGCGCTCGTCAACAGGGTCAACGATTTTGCCAGGGACGTGGTGAACACCCTTGATGGGGTGTCGACTCGGTGGGCCGCCGACGCAAACAAGGTTCTGGCCAAGCATACCGACGACATCAACACCAAGGTCCTCAGCAACGTAAAGACGGCAGCTTCAGCAGTCAACGATACACTCAGTACTTTCCAGACCGAGATGAACAAGCGGTTGGACAGCGTCTTCGAAGGCACTGTACTGCATGACTTAGCCAAGGACGTCGTTCGATGTCTGCTGGGGCTCAAGATCGAGGCGGTCGAAAACGGAATAAAGTGGGTCAACGAACAAGCCCACTTTTCCTTCCCGCTCTTTCCCCAAGATTTGTTCAGCTCTGGGGCGCAGCAATCCATCTTGGGCGATTCGGAGATGACTTCGTTTCTCTCAAGCCCATCGACTGTAACGACGGATGAGATCTCAGCGGCCGTGTACCAAGTCATCAACCGCCTGCAAAATGAAACGATCCGTGACGCGCTCATTTCGGTTGGCCTGCTGCTGGTATACCTTGTCTTTGTGCTTGTGGGTGTGATCCGCCTGCTTTTCAATATTAAGGGACCCGCAGGGCCCGTTGGCAGCAATACAGGTAATGAATGCAATGCCGAATTCGAGTTTGGGGCTCTGCAGCATAAGCACGAGGAGCCAGAAACCACTGCACCAAGAGGGCCGACGACAAGCGCACACAGACGAGCCCCGCCAACGGGCTTGTAACCTTACGCAGGATGCAACACTGCCATCCAGTCAATGAGGACGGAAGCCGGTGTCACGGCCCTCGATCTTCGAGGGACGCACACATTTGAGCGAGGACGTGGCATCAATTTATCGCGTAGAGTCAGAAAAGGGCTGTAGCCTCTAGATAGCTTCAATATGAAACGGTAATATTCAAGGCAGCTATCAAGGGAGAGTAAATGACTATCGGAGGACGGATGTTGTCCATGTAAAGGGCTCATATTGCCGCTTTTGCTTCGGGACAGCCAGCGGCGGTCTGTGTTTGGATGACGACTGGTCGGGTACGCGAAGTCGCTGCCTGCCTTTCCGTATAGCGCCTAGGCCGTCCCACGACAAAGAATGCTTTGAGTATAAAGAGACAATCGCTCGACGTCCCCAACAAGTACCTTTGACCTTTCACCCCCGGTTCATGAGGATAGCTTGCAGTCCTGCTCCCGCATTTGATATGACTCGAGACGGCGCTCCTTCCTTACATGCAATTCCATAGTTTCGCTCCCTCTCCCTTTACTCGCTCCCTCTACTCGCTCCCTCTACTCGCTCCCTTCCACTTCCTATACTATTCCCGCATTCTGCACACCGCCTTTTGGTTCCACTCGCCGCCTTGTTCAAGATTCCTTACTTTGAGAAGAATTGTTCTTGGATTCTGAAAGTAGAGAGTGGCATTTGCTAATCCGATAAGCCGCAACCTGCTTCAAAGAACATTCAGATCGGAATTGTCACCGTTGAATAAACTCGCTAGTATAAGCAGTATGAAAACTGCTCTCCCTCGTATTACCCGGACTGCTTGGCAGGAGAGTCAAAAGCGACTTCAAATCTTCGCGCTAAATTGTGCTAATGGGTTCAAATTTGCGCCTAAACCGGCTTTTAAAAGGCTAATCCTACTTATTTACCATCGTAGAAGAATCCTTATACAGCCAACCCATATATTGCCGCATGTTTGGTGGACTTTCTCATTCTCTTCCTCACAGCATCAAAACTATAACCTCGCCGTCAGGCTTTTATTTTGAATCGAATTCAGGATGACGGTATCGCCTACGTCTGCAGAGAAAAGCTTAGGTGCTTTTGGACAAGTGCCACAAGAAACTTTCGATCGTACTCCAGGGCCTACTTCACACTTATCCATCGCATCTTTGCAGAAAGAATTTGATAAACGCAAAACTTATATAAAATTTCAAGATACACAGCTAAAGGCTGCGCAAGTTTGGGACGCAATATTTAAAGACGAAAAATGGCTCAAAGCTGTAATGACCTCCAAGTCAGAGAGCAATCTATGTCATCCTGTCCTTCTAGGCTATGACGTCTGGAAGCTCTATAATGGGGATCCAGGTCGAGTGTTTCTTGTGCTTGCAATCATGGACTATGGGGGCGAAGTTAGATATAATTCTAACCTTTTGGATTCGCTCAACCCCCACGAATATGACAAGGACACCAATGAAGTCCATATTACAGGGACGAATATAACGATTGGCTTGGAGGGCAATTCAGACACAGTACACGTACAGCGTCCGCAAATGTTGTTTTATACAAGATACTCTTGCTTAGAGACCGCCGCTTTTTACTATAACGAAAACAAGCCCACCAAAATACGCGAAGAGAGTATAGGTGGAGTTTTAAAAAATAAAAGGCCATGTGTTGAAGATTGTTGTACAATAAGGTTGTACTCAAGAGACGGAGTGCCACTCATTTGCACGATTGAGAGGATTGGATATATATTTCCGGAGGTGTTTAAGCACATCTCTACAAAAGATCCAAACGGGAATGAAATCCGCTTATCTTGGGAGATCATCCGCTCTGACTAATAAGATCTTTGCCAAGGTTCGTACAGTTATAGATTTGACTTTTTGATACTGGATAGCTCCTTGGACAACAAACCCTACGGTGTCGCAGGGTGTCGATCAGGCTATAGATTGCTTTGTGCCCGCTCGCAATGTTTAACTAGTTAGATGTATTGAGTTTGTGTCTGCTTTGCTTGAATGCTCGGAAGGCCGCTGTCTCTTTTATTTTTCAATCTCATAACTTGCTTGCTACTTTCACTTATTTTCCGTGGTATTTCTCATTTCTTGAGTCAAGGTTCCGAAGAAAGATAAATACTGCGCAGACTACGGAGAATTTGCCAAAACGCGGCTCTACTTGGTGTCCATCCCATTAGAGCATGCTGCTTCTTTGAACATACAGCGCTGTGTCGTCAGAACATTTCACCGCCTTCTCGGGGTATCTTTTACGAAAGACCTGGTTTGAAGCAGCAAAACAGAATTTTATACCAGCCTTATATAGTTCTAGCTCCCAAGGGGGCAGCTCAATGACCCACGCCTGAATCTGACAAAAGCCTTTGCTGTTTTACGCCCAGACACACAAATTAAGTGACACTGAAACCGAATCAGAGAGATTCGTTCTCGACAGTCGTGCACCAACCCAAAATGCCTCACCGAGAAAATTCAGCCTAATCCTTATTGCAGCGGCTCCTATTTTTGGCTCGCTAGTCCTCTGCCGGGAGCAGAAATCTTACGGTTTTGACAATTGGCTTTTTGGCGCGTGTGCACGGTCGTTTGTCGATCAAGATATTCTGTAATCTGATCTGTTCAATTGCGTGTTCGTCATGGATTCTGCCAAGCACTGGGGTCCTTTTCGTGGCCAGTGCTGGCCCATGTCGTTCAGACTTTCGTCCGCTCTTCCTACGCTCTGTGGTTCGAACATAGCAGCTAACATCAGAGGAGTGTCGCTTGTCGTAATAGAAGTACTGCACTGTGTGCCTGTAGATGCAGTGCCAGGACATAGTTCCAATGCTCTGGGCTCCGCCAGGACTAGTTCTACCATGCTGTAGAAGAGCAAAGCTGTCTGCGTACGTCATATATATATTCAAGCAGCAGAAAGCATATTCTGGACATCGGCAACTCATATATGGCTTATATCTAATGCGAGGTTTACGGAATCAGCTCCACCAAAGATGTTAGTTAATTGCTATTAGCAGCTGACCTATCGCTAGAACCGCAGCTGTCGCAAGTAACCCCCGGCGGGGGTGCCTTCCCATAGCACCAGTTCTCCCATTCATACAGCCAATACAGCATCGGCCCTCCTTTCCCCAACTCAATGGATTCGTTGGCGTTTACGACGGCCCTCGTTTGAATCCTCTGTCACGCTTCTACGGTGGTCGGTTGTTCCAAATCTTGCACCCAACTTCTGATTTTGAGCCAATTTCTGAATCGTGAATGGCGAGCCGCTTATGTGGCATCCTCCCCCTGCACCTTCGTGCAAGCAAATTTGGAAGGGCTCATCCAATCTGGAGACCCGGATCTTCACTTGCTTGCAAAACTGGCCATTGGCATCGCTGCAAGAGCCATTCCAGAAACTTCCTGGTAGTGTGACATTGTTGATTCGTAGGAAAGCAGCTTCTTCATTCAACTGTGTCATGAGCGCGTTGAAGGCGGCCGTGTTGGCCCGTAACCGGCAAGATATACTACCAGTGCACTCATACTCGCTGTTCGCTAGGTATGGGATGGAGTCTCCGTCTAGTGTGAAGACAAAGAGCTCGGCACGGATGCGCGAGACCAGATCGACGAGCTCTGACGATTGTAACATCGTTTCTCGGGCTGCCTCATCTATCTCTTCCATTTTCGAAAGATCATCCAAAGCGGGTTCCGCGCCAGGAAACTCCACGTCGAAGCGAAAAAAGCCACTCTTGGACTTCTCGATGGTCTGTTGGCTCAGCAGCTGATTCCAAGCCCTGTCGGAGTTCCCGAGCTTCCAAAACGCCCTGATCAGGCGTGGTATAAAGGAGTCTCTCCACAAACAGTGGGAACCTCTCTGCGGACCGCCACGCAGAGGACAGCCCGTTCCCAACGAAACGAACAAGCTGGGGTCTCGAATGTTTGGGAATACGGCTTCCACTTCATGCAGCGCTATCGAAGCCGGATTGTTATACAGTAGGCCTCCGTCTTGAAACGTTCCGACGCCTGCAATATGCCGTAGCCTGAAATAACTTTCAGGGGTTAGCCCAAATTCCAAGAGGGGCTTGCGCAAACTTACAACGGAACCGCGGTTGCGCATCTTATACTACCATAATAAAGCTGGTTAGCATAGATCGAAGCGGTCATTGGATATATGGGGGAACCCACATTTCCCACAAAAGCGGGCGGACGGCGGAGTCGGTTGTCACCACACTATAGTCTGTACGCTAGCTTAGTGTCTGCCTTGCTTGGAGCTTCTGTCAGTGGACTCGCCAAACTCACCGCAATGATCCTTGCGATTGCCGACAGCGTTGTAATTGGTAAAAACAGACGCGCTAGTGTCTTTAATGCTGGTAACGGTAATTCCTGCGAAAATCCCCATCTCGGCCCCGGCCGAGCTGTCCAAAATGCTTTTCCCCCCAAAAACCCTCTGAAACACAGACTCTAGGTTCTTGGGGGGGTATCGGCCGTCACATATTATCGATATCAGGAATTGCAGGACAGCGGAAACGAATGGGATTTTCAGGCTTGCTCGTGGCTGGAATGCCGTATAAGAAAGCTGCTTAAAGGTTGCAAAACATTCCTCAACGCCCCATCCATTCATAACAAGGCCCGCCGTCGTAATCGCTCCTGGTCTTCTGGTTAGGGATAGTAGATAGTCACCGTGCAATAGAGGTGGGGGCATATTTACTCACCGGAGCTAGTGCCGTAGATGACGTCAAAGTATCGCTGGACCGGGTAGTCGGGGAGCCGCAGCTGGTCTTGCAATATCTGCAAAAACCGTAACGGAGCGACGCCCCTCACGCCTCCTCCGTCAATGCTCAAAACGCGCACACTAGCGTTGTCGGGTCGCACCCGAATCGCCAGATTTCCGACATCAGCCCCGCACAAAAGACACTGTTTAACATGGTAGACCCATGGATCCGAGTCGTTTTTGTTCCCAAACACTCTTATGCAGTTCTCGCAAACGAAATGCCCGCAGGAAAGGCCAAACTAGGGCCTGCGTACAACACAGCTAAAGCAGGTCTCGTGCGAACGCACCTTTGACCAATGGCCACGAAAGCTTTCCATCAGCCGCTGGTAGGCCTCGGCTGCTAACTGGAAAGTTAAAAACCTCTTATATCGTAAGCGAAATTCCCGCCGTACCAGTGCCACAAAAAAGGACTAATCAAAAAAGCATTCTACCTCTTCGGCCACCAGCATTGCACCATAGAACACCTTCTGACAAATCTCTTCATATATTGATCTAAACACGTCCTCGATCTCAAAGACTTGGGGGGATTGATTAGCCAACGTTCCAGCGACAGTCGGAGGTACAACTTACCATGCATCCCAGGAGGGTACTGATGCAGGACGAAACAGGACGATATAACGGGTATGGCGAAAAACTTTAGCATTTGGAACGAATCCGCGCTGCCAACGAATCTTGCAACGTGTACTTCTATGTCGTCCATTTTGGATAACCCGATCCTGGATAACTGGATAAAGTCCAGGGCTTACCTCCTCTCTAAGTTTGCAAACTCGACAGCGAAGTCAAGGAAGCCAGCAAGATGGCGGGCAGAAAACAGGAACTTTCGTTATTCTTTTAGCAATTAAACCTTCCTGCCGATCGCTAGCAACTTGTTTTTAAGCTTGACATCTTGTCGTATCTCGTTAGCACCAACAGGGATTTTATGGAACTAAATGTCAGAGAAGAAGCACCGCAGCTTCCCCATAAAACTCTCGGGCAAATAACTGCTCATTTCGCCGTGTAAAACCACGACGAGGTATGCAAAAGGACCGTATTCTGTTGGTTTATCCAGCCTAACCCAAGCCTCCATGAGTTCGACCACTTTGGTCCATCCACCTATATCTTTCGCGATTATGCAAATAACATCACTGAATGGCATTAGAATGCGACGATGCATAAGGCTTGCAAAATCGATAGATCTGTCTATATATTGGCCGTCTAAGGATGGGGTTCGTGTTGACGTGTCATAACACTTGAAGGTTTTTCCACCCTGAGCCAACTTCCGAGGTACGTCCGCGCTTGCGACGAGCAATGGACGCGCATCAATAACAGTCGAAGGCGACGTAAATAAATGTATCTCGCCACTTGCGGCCTGCGGAGCTTCGACTCCAAGCGTGGTAAATATGTGGGCCTTAATCGTATTTCCAACGACTACGACGAACAAAGGACACTGTTCTTTTGGGCGCGGCAACCTATCCAACAACTACGTAAGTCGTCTGGAAACTTCAAATCGGTATGCATAATTTGCATTGGGCTCCTTTAACTTAAATATTCGTAACCAGGTGGTATACTTGCAAAACAACATGCCTGAAGAGTTCTGGCTTTGATTTGGGGTCACTTTGGAAAGGGGAAAAAGGTTGTTTTATCTCTAAACGTATGGAAAGGCTGGAGCTATAACCGGATACATTATCATTGGGATAAAAAGTTGGTACACCTGAGTTTGATTGTGCAAAGAACTATCGTCACAGTGCCACATTGAGCGACTATGGGGGAAAGGCAGGATACTCCCTTTTCGTTTCGCCGACAGCTTGCTAGCGCCTTATTTGGCTGTTTGGTGGAAATTCTTCGCCTTCTGGGCCCGAAAGCAATTTAATGCTTTTGAGCCATACATTGGCGGCATAAATAACTGCCGATATGTAATGATGGTTAGTTGGCATAAGCGAGATTAAATCTTCTCAAGGCAATCTCCATTTATCTATAGATCTGTAATGCTAGGAAATGCTTGTTAGGGCAAATGGAGCTCAAGAAGCGGGATAAACACAGTTATATCCTCTTTCCATCGCTTCATTACTCGAACGATCAAAAATTCAGATCAAAGGAGCCAAGATTTTATACTAGCCAGAAAACGTACGATGTTTGTCAATCTACATATCCTGACTGGTCTATGTCTAAATCTCTGCCTTGCCCGGCTGGCAGGCACCTGGTCTGCCGGCCGCATAAATGATAAGCGATATTTAAATACAACTGCTCCGAACAATATGTCTGCGTCCTCCACCCAGCATTTCCAGGCGCCTTCAAGCATAACAAACATCCCATTCGACAAACCTCAATCTCCGCAGACTAACATTTCCAGCACTACAAAAACGATAACGTCGGCACATATTCAGGTTAGTTCTAGCCACCAAACCCACCAAACCCACCTTGCAAAGAACACAGATCGCCCTCCAAACACAAGCTCCCCCACTGCGCCTCACTCGACTCAAAGTGAAACGCTACAAAGTTTATTTTCATACCCTACCCAGCCCATCGACATAATGTTAAAAGCCGCTAGGACTTCCAAAGACATCGACGAAACTCTGGAGATGGAAACTCCTCAAACCTCCCTTGCCGCTTATTTCACCCAACTACTCAAGCCAGTAGAGGCCAATCAAGGTATTCCTAAGCCAGGTGGACATACCCCGGCAGCTAGCTCAAAGCCCAATCTGGCAACTGCAGCAGCTGCACCAGCTGCACCAAAAAACAACGTCATGCACCCAAATTCAACCGTTGAGCTCAATTTTCAAAGCAAAGGCTCGGGATCAACCGCCCACGATACATCCAAAAAAACGGACAGCCCAGCTAGCGCAACTATCAATGGTTTACTCTTAGACACATCAGGCACGGAAATGCCAACTCGACATCCGTTGGAAAGCCCCTCACAAACCCCTAGTACCGATCCTAACCATCAAAGCAGCAAAAACAACCAGGAGAAAGCCAGCCCGGGAACTTCCGCCGGCATTGCGGTTGGTACTATTTCTCTTACGGCCTTTGCGGGATTGGCCGTCTTTTGGGCCTTTTTGCGGTACAAAAGGCAGGGGAAAAACTGCGAGAATATCGGTAATACCACATGGGCGGGCAGCCTAGTAACCTCATTCAAAGGCGTCTTCCAGCAAAGCGCAAAAAGGCCATTCAAGCGGAATCGAGGCGTCAGTGAAGCCAAGATATCCGCCCCTTTCGCTCAGCAAAACTCGCTCAACTGGTCATAAGGTTAGATGAAAACAGCGGGCCCGCAAGGAATATTAGACGGCAAATACTTCCACCATACTTGAATCAAATATAGTGTAGTCTTACTTATATAGCCTAAAATCCCGGGATCTTTTCTAACACCTGTTTGTCGATGGTGCACCTCCAAGAAGTTTACAAGCAGGCGCGGAGTTAAATAAACGAAGTTTAGAGATCTATGAAATCGAAGTTTAGACACGCCACTGCAACAGATCCCTTCCCTTTGATTTCGACGACAGCTATCCTTATGAATTGCATCGCAAACCCTCCGGCAAGGCCAGATACCCGATTGACGAAGGCTCTGGTAAGAGGTCGATGACCGGCCCAACTGTGAACAGACGGGTGAGGGGTCAGCTTATGAGAACTGATTAGGAAAACAACCAACTGGTTTGTAATGGGGTGCCCCAGCTGCCATTCCATCCCTCGAGCCAGCACAGCACCGCGCAGCGCGAGAGCGGCCAGAGTCAGTCCGAGCCGGGCTGGCTGCCTTCCAAATCAAGGGCCGACATTTCTAGGATCTTGTAATGCTTTATCTCTAGTCTCTGCAGCCTGGTATCCATCGATTATTCTATGCTGGGTACGGATCGTCCGATATTGGAGTTCATTGCCGTGCTGGAGCTCGCGAACTTTAATTTGTAAAGCTTCAATCATAGCACACTTCTCCCGCAGCACTTGCTTTTGGGAAAAGTTCTCCTCAATAACCAAGCATAGTGCTCTGGTAAAATCTGTGCTTGCCATTATGGTCGGGAAAAGTTATCAACAACGCTGTAGTCTGTGAAAGCTAGCTTGGTATAAAATGATCCAATTGGGTAAAATAAAAATGTACATATGATGTGGCAAGTTAAAATAAGTTACTAGTTTTTCCTAATGGAGGCCTCATCCGTACTCGTTCAAAAATTGCTCAAAAAGCAATCGGACGTTCCCCGCCTTTTGTATGAAAAGTTTTCTTATCTTCGCCAAAAAGCGGAATAAAGTGGGGCTGGTGACTTCACTCGGACTCGTCTATTTTGCGGCTTGGATCTCAACCTTGAAAACGGATAAGTTGTTTGCATCATACCAATGGCCAGATATGTCGCCATATCGCACAAAGGGTTGGGTAGGTTAGGTTTGGTGCAAAACCGTGCGATACATCATGGGACGTCTTCTTCGGTTATAGTATACCATAGGGAGCCCTTGGTTTTTCCTGGCTATACCCGCTCCCCTCGTCCAATCATACTGTGGAGGGTATCCGCTTCGGGGCCAAATAGATTCATCGTGTTGGCAATACACCTACACCCTTGCTTAGCAGCAAACGACATTGTTAAATTCATCAACACAATCGATGGCAGCTTTTCCCACAAGGGCAACAGCAGACGAGTGGTATAGTTAACGCTGCAAGTGCATTGCATCCCCATTGAGGCCAATGGCAAAAAACCCAAGGATAAGTTTGATATTAGTAGCTGAAAACAGTCCCAAGTACTAAGATGAGAAACAAAAATGCACTTCAAAAGCTAAGAGGAAAACACAAGCTGCTTGCGGCCGCACGCTTTGGGTGTAGGAGCCAGGAGCCACTTTTGGAAGAGTTTAGTCTGCGACGATCCTAAATCGAAGGCCCAGGGTCCAATAGCAAGGTGTAATGAGGACAATAGTTCCTGCGATAGGCTCTTCTACTCAACTCTAACTCTAGCCTTGCCAGTGGGCCATATCGCAACTCGGTCGAGTGCAAAGAGAGGAGGATGTTGCGGCAATCGAATCTCGTCGCCATTTGCCGAGTCTACACCACGACACCCGGTACAATTGTATTGATGTCCTGATCTTGAGATGGGAGCGCAGCGAAGCACCAAGGAGTTGAATAAGCGAGAATTCCAAGCGTAGATGGGTCGAGGGTGATATCACCCATGGCTACAAGTGTTGATCCGTTGGAAGGTTGTAGGCCGGCAGGTGCATCTTCGCAGAAAGGTGTCGATAAGTTGCCGGGCTCGAAAAAAGACAAAGGCCCAGCAAGTGTCCCTTGCGAAAAGCTGGGAGTAGTATCCAGACTAGTCGGGTATACCGCCCAAGGGTCAAGCCAAGGGCTGAAGGTTTCATTCGCCCCCTGGAAAACTCTCGATAAGCCTGCGTTCAAGCCGCCGTTATGGGTTGGATAAGAGGCATCCTTGGCTGTTTCAGGAACGGCGAATTCGTGCTCCGCGGTTGAATGGAGAGGCAGGACACCGTTGAAGCTGAGGGTTTCCAGGTAGCCCAATGTAAATATGCCGTCTTGATGAGTTGGAACTGCGGCTAAGTCGTCTCCGGTATCATGCGCAAGCATTTCGAGCGTAAATGGGTCGAAGGTGGTTGGAACATCGCCGCACTCCAGGGCACCAGGTGGCCACTCGTTGAAAGTTTGCAGCAAGGCAGGAGCAAGTGCACCTTGGTAAAAAGGAGTCGAACAATCGGCGAACTCCCCATAAGACGGGGCTTCGGCACATGCTTGTGCACAAAAGGGAGCTGCACCATGAGCGATGCCAGGGTACATCCAGGAACCTTGAGGCTCCTGGGTTTCGAGGCTCCCACCAGGGTATCTCGGTAAATTGTCACCGGTCAATCCAAGAACGTCTAAGCCGTCTTCTTGGACCGGTGGAGACGGTGTATCCTCGACGACGAATGTGAGAGACATAACGTCACGACGAGGGCGCTGCTGTTCTGGTACACCGTCCGATCCAGGCCTCATGGTACTGTCGTATGGGCTCTAAAGGAGCACAAGTAAGCGAAGGTCGCGGTTTTCGGGATTATGAAAGAGGTTTTCTATGCCAACTTACCAATCACTGAGTTTTCGCCTGAGCTGTGGCAGAAGATTCCGGTCGGTCGCTTATTTTGGGACTGTTGGTGTTGATTTATCGTCTTCCCTGCTCTTTACAAGGTTCTCTGGTTTTGCACGGTGATTTTGCAGGCTCATGGCGACGGCCCCAAGTGCAGGCCAGCTTTTTATAGAGGCACACAGGTGGATATGTCAGGCAGCGATCACGCCTTGCGCGACTTTCTCTTAGGCAGAGCCGTATGCAGGCTGGTGAAGGATCGTTCTTGGCATTTGCCTGGAGTGTCAAATGGAATTAAGGGGCATGCTCCTTGGTCTATGTTTTTTGACGGTATGCGGAGCTGGAAGGAGGCGGAGTTACATATCAAAGGCCAACTGCTCCACATGTTGTGTTATCCTCCCTTTCAGGATCTTGCCAACTCAGTCGCCTGCAGGCGCAGGGGCGGTGAGAATAGCCAGCTTTAACACTATAACCACCTTGGCCATCATTTCCTAAGTGGCATGGTACATGAGGCCTCCAGCGGAGCCATGAGATGGCCGTGTTAACATAGCAGTGAAAGGGAGGGCTTGTGCCAGAACGGATGATAACTAGAACCGTAGGAAGCCTTTGGTTGAAGGCAACCCGCTCAGCCTTTTCGTGCGCGAGCTTCTAAAGTTTAGAGAGCAGCTTGACGAACCAAATCTCGATATTCCTTGGAGAAACATCCGAGATGGGATACGATACCCCCACCAACCTGGCGAACGTGCTCCTTCTCAGCTCGAAGCCCATCGGCCACGAGTTTGCGCTGACGCGGCACTCCTATCTCGTGGAGCAGTTCAAAAGGCGCGACATCTACCTCGAGGTCTGCCCCATATCTAATGAATTCTTGGGCCTGACTCCGTGAGTCAATGGGCTGAGCCTGTGATCTAGACATACACAAAATATTGGTCGAATTCGTATATTCACGGCAAAACCCTAAACACAAAAACGCTAAACACTTGCTGGTTGGATCTAATACGACGTCGGCTGAAGAAACCATTACTCGGCCGCTACCACATTTTCGTTATATCGGAGCTCATATTCATCAGCGTCTGTAGCAGTGCTTTGACGCGGTCTGTAGAAACCAGAAATCTGGAAAAGTCCATCTGCGAAAACATATCATAGATCTCCTGCCATGTTGTGGCGGGTCTGGAAAAAAAGGCGATGGCCAAGAAGCAGAGCAAAGGTAGCCTGATAGCTAGCTCCAGTGTTTGGACGAGCACTAGGAGAAGGTGCAGAACTGAGGATGTTATCTTGAGTAGAATATAGAATTGCACAACGTTTTTCACATGTAGCCTGGTATGAACCGCTTCTGTGCACCCTCTGAGCCTTTCCTCCATTGTGCTATATGTGTTGGAGGAACATGTTTTCCGTCCCTCGGGTCGACAAGTGCGCTCCTCATATATGAGACATAGAGTTGCATATGGGCATATGGATAGGGGCTCACGGAGCTCCTTCAGCCCATAGCGGCTGAGTTGCGTAGGTAGATCCGAGCAATAGGCAAGATGCGGCTTTGGGCTACCAGATGTGTTGCCTCTCGATCTGCTGGTCACTCGCGACATTCAACAGCCTGTTTTGGATTCTCCACTCATGAAACGTGATAAAAACGCCACTAGGAGAAACCGAAACCCTCTTTGCTGATAGCTATCGCTGCTTTGTCGTATTGAGAAATCCTCTGATCAAGGCAACTATGGAACCCAAACGCAGCGACCTACCTTCTCTATCTTCCGTAGAATCGGATCAGGTCGACTACAAGTTCAGTGCCAAAGGAAAATGCTTATCCTGGAAATCATCCATGTTTAAGTTGTGCTGTGGACTAAGCAGCATGCTCCTAGGTATGTTCCGCCGCAGAAAGCGAAAGATCCTCGGTTCTGATCGTGTCAAACTTCAGGGTACAACGTAAGCAGCACATCGAACGCCCAGACGCAAATCCTCAGCGTCCTTGGTCGAGACGACCTGCTCGCTTGGATCGTTCTGGCGTACTCGGCCGTCGCAGTGTGTATCATGCCGCTTTGTAGGCGCCTGTCTGTGCTGGCAGACTTGAAGCTGCAGTTTTACATTCATAGCATCGTATTCCTTGTAGGTGTGGTTGTATCCGGCACCGCTAAAGACATGAATGCCGTGATCCTTGGACGAGCAATCAGCGGAGCGGGAGGAGCAGGACTCTACCACGGGTGAGACCTCCGAGCTACTGCACCTGATTCTCCATCTAACTTCCTTGCGGACAGTCTCATACTTTACAGCATTTTATATCACAATCCGGATGGTGCACTCACCACAAAGGCTATCGTCGACATCTGCTTCGCAGTTGGTCTATTCCTCGGTCCGGCAATTGCCGGTGCGTTCGCAGACAGCCATACGGTTACGTGGCGGTGGGTAAGTTCAGACCCTGCTCGCAGGACGCATGCACCGAGCTAACCTTAACAGGCCTTCTTCATAAACATACCAATATTGGTTGTACTGTGGATAGGGTGCTACTTCTTCCTTCCCCCATTGCGCCTAAACGGCCAAACTCCAAGCGGCATTGCAGGAAGCTCCAGACGTCAGTCCTGGTTGGTAGAGACCGACTGGCTGGGTTGGATTTTGCATTGTGGCTCATTCATGATGCTCCATGCATGTCTGGTCTTCTCGGGGCATCGCTGGACCTGGGGCTCGACTTCTGCCGTCGTCGCTTGGGCGCTTGCCGGCTTCCTTCTGATTGCCTACGCGGCACAGCAGCTCCGCTGTATTGGCACCACTCCTGCATCTCGCAACATCATTTTTAAAGCGACAGGTTTTGAGCAGATTTTGGCCGTTACCGTCACCAGTATGGCCTCTGCCTCCTACGCGGTCACTCTGCAATACGCGCCGCTTGTATTTTCACTTGCTCGAGGATCCACCCTTGCCAAAGCTGCTGCGCATCTTCTGCCGTACATCGGATCTTTACTTTTCACAAGGATACTCCACGAAACATTGTTTAGGAGAGCCAGGGTTGACCCTGGTCTCAACGTGCTCGGTGGCGGGCTTATTCTCGTTGCAGCAGTCCTGCAAACGTCCATCGACCTATATCGATCTGCCAGCATCGCCATGGGCATACTCGCCATATCCGGGGGAGGAGTGGGGTTAGTGTTCCGGCAGGCAGCGATCCTGCTACAGGACCAGGGTCAGCAGAGCGTCGAGCGGGCAAACAGCTATGCTACCCTGTTCGCCACACTGCACTTCGGCGGCATCGCCCTTGCTACCTCAGTCTGCGCCTGCATATATCAGAATCTTGGTTTTAGATACATCAGCGATGCGATGCTCAGTCGTGGGGAAGACGACCTGACAGGCGACGAGATTTGGAGCATTCTTGCAGGTTTCAGGCATCCTAGCCTGGAGCGAAATCCCTCTCTGGCGGATCGCGTAGCCGAGGCGATTACAAAGGCAATTGCAGGAACGTTCTCCGTTGCAGTTGCAAATGGGGCAATCATCGTCTTGAGCGCTTTTGCTGCGAGTTGGGCTATCAGCCCTACTCGCCGAGCAGGCACCAAATCCGATTGTCGGCCTGTTGTGGGTTAAGCTAGCTAGCATCATCATCGTGGAATTGGAGTGGATGTAGCCTTGTAATTTGTTAGAAAACTAAGTCCTAGTGCAAGTTTGAGCTCCGGCATACAGAGCAAAACTCATCCCTCTTGGCCCTTTGACATGCAACCAACCGCCGCAGGTGAACCTTGGATATCTCTAGCACCAGCTGCAATCTAACGTCACCATGTTTCCCGATGTTTCGTGTCTTGATCAACATTTGGCTCATGCTTAATAACCACGTCCTGAGTGACCGTTATGCCACCTTGAGGCAAGCTCGAACTCTTGGCCTTGCTTGCCAAGAAGGGGCCGAGAAGCTGCCGGAGCGCCGGCAAGCTAGCACAGAAAACCATGGCTATCTGCTCAACGAAGGACCAGATGACTATATCCACATTGTCCCATGTGGAATCCAGCGTCACGGTATACTGAACCACGAAGTTCATGCGGATCATTGAAGTAATACACGCGCTGACAAGCAGTTAGCAATGTTGAGAACATGAAGGGACGGGGCCTCGTACAACAAGCCAACACTGAATAGCAAAAGTAATGCTACACGGTGTCGACGATCCATGTTGAGGCGCCAAACCTCTGGAAAGGGCAGGATTAGTATGGCGATGTCTTCCAGTATACTTAATGCTCCGTTGCTGTAAGCTATGGCGACGATATCCAGGCATTTAGAGCTGGTGATATGGCGGTCCCAGATTGACTCCACCGGAAGGCATTGGAGTGCAAACAGCATTGAATAGATGCAGCCATGAGAGGCGAGGACGACGTATAGAAGCTGTACGCATTTTTGCATCCGTCGGCCGGGGAAGACTTGACCGAGGAGAAGCAAGAACGACATTTTGCTGATGGTCTGGAGAGCGATGTAGACGATTGACCCAATATAGAAAAACTGCAGCGGGGTTAGCTACATCACGCTTTCGAAGCGGGGAGAAGGGTACCTTGAGGATCGAATCTCCGTTTCCGATTGGAATTGTCCAATAGTGCATTCCAAAGCCCAGCTGGGCGATATGAAGATCAATGCCTGCTAATACCACCAAGAGAGCCTGGGCCTTCAATCAGCTTCCTTCTAAAGTTTTCCGTTAGCAGGAAAAAAAATACCATGCTTGCGAATGCTGCGTAATTATTTTGCCAAAGCTTTCCTCCATATCTCTTCCTGGAATATATCCTTAACCCAACCACGGGGACCAGCAGGGCAAAGCCAATGGCAACCGCGTTTTGCATTTCCCATGTTCTTAATAGCTTCGGGTAAGCATAGCAAAAATCGGCCTCGACGGCAACCGCGGCTATCGTCAAATTAACATCGTCGCTTCCTATTCCTATTTGGCGGACCGGTTGGCTTGCCTAATTGGTTTTCGAATAAACATAGTTTTTAAACGTAAACCGATAGCTAAG
>JARHUK010000712.1:0-16214 GCA_031001725.1 Pseudopyricularia javanii
GAGGAAGTGAGAGGCTCCAGGACAGGGCAGGGCGGGCTGCATGGGGGTCTTGCCTCTGCGACTGCCACAACCAGAGTGAGATTGGGGTGGGTGGGTGCAACGGGCCCACTGATGGGGACAAGTTCGCGACGACGACCAGTAAAATACCACCATCCTCTTGGGTGGCCAGGGCTGTGTGCATGCCTTGTGCTCCTTCCAGGCTTGGCAACCATAAGAAGTGCAAGGGATGGTGCGCACACTGTCGCAACCGGGGTCCGAGTCTACCGGCATCGATATACTGTACATAGCATACAGTACAGTACTCTACTACTGATTGAAGAAGTGCGTACTTTTGACGCATACTAATCACATTGTGAATGGTGATGAACGAGACAAGGCGCGTGTTGATGCCATTGCCCATTGTTATCCCGGATCCGCTTTGTGTAATGGAGGCGGGGTCCCAGAGAAGTAAGATAACCTTGAAATTGCAAAGAAAAAAAGGCGGCCTGTCTGGGGAAGCACGTGATATCTATAAATAGGCGGCCAAGTCGCAGGGAGGGAGGAGCTGAGTTGACAATGGAACGGACGGCACTGTTGAATGGGTTGGATATTAGAAATTTGAGATAACGTCAGCATCGTTACGACCCGGACTGAAGCCAGGTTCCAATTTTACAACATGAAGCTTGAGATATCAGCAGTCTGTTATACCTCGTACAAGTTGAGTTTCTCATCTCGACAGGCTATGGCTCGACGCGGTCTCTTTCTGCGCTTGTCGAACGCATGGGCTTCAACCGACTTTGACTCTTCTGTCCTTTACGTGCCCTTTTTTCGGAAATGGTTTTATGAATCATTCAGGGTACCGAGGTCAAGTTAGATTTGGGTCAACAACAACACTATCTACGTCGTAATTACATTGAAACAATGAAGGGTAAATGCACTACGAGTATGCAAGTAGCTCTCCCGATAAGATAAGAAAATTCATGTGGGGCCTACCGCCTCTACCCGTTGCCAACCTCCTCCTATGAACGCG
Organism: Pseudopyricularia javanii; assembly: GCA_031001725.1. Lineage (NCBI taxonomy): Eukaryota > Fungi > Ascomycota > Sordariomycetes > Magnaporthales > Pyriculariaceae > Pseudopyricularia > Pseudopyricularia javanii. The sequence goes on from JARHUK010000712.1 coordinate 1,010, forward strand.
TTGAAGACGCCACCCATTCTGCATCCCCATTGTGGCATCTTTGCTCCATCAGACACGCCGGCTTGTGAAGGGTTTCGTCGCAAAGCAAAAAAATGCCGCCCAAATTCACAGCCAACCCACAAAGGCCCTCGCGGTACCGCGCCGGCAAGCCCACCCAGCCCCAATCATCATCAGAGTCCGACGGCGAGAACGAGAGCGATGGCGAGCGACAGAAGCAGACGACAAAGAAGGCGCCGCCGGCACCAGCGGCGGCACGCAAGCCCACCGGTGCTGGAACCATTATCAGCACTGGCCTGAGCAACAAGCCGGCCGCGCCGCCCACTTTCAAACCGACAGCGGCCGCCGCTACTGCCAAAGCCCGCGCCGAGGCGGACCTCAGGGCAAAGGAGGAAGGCTTCGTCACCGAAAGCGAGCAGAGCGGCAGTGAAGGGTCTGGCGATGACGACGACTCGGACGAAGAGAGCGGCAGTAGCAGCAGCGAAGAAGAGGCGCCGCGGCGCAAGCTTATGATGCGGCCCAAGTTCATACCCAAATCCCAGCGCAACGCCGCCGCTGCCGCAAAAGCCTCGGGCGGCGGGGGCGGAGAGGACCCTTCCGGCCAAGATGACGAGGCGGCTACGCGTCAGGCGGCCCTAGACGCCGCAATCGAGGAGCAGGTGCGCAAGGACGCGGCCGCCAAGGTGGGAGGGCGCAAGCACTGGGAGGACGAGTCAGACGTCGAGGCCGGGTCCGACTTTGTGGACGACACAGACGACGTCGACCCGGACGCCGAGTACGCTGCATGGAAGGTTCGCGAGCTCAGGCGGCTCAAGCGCGAGCGTGAGGCTATTGAGGAGCGCGAGCGCGAGGTGCAGGAGAAGGAACGCCGGATGGCCCTGACCGAGGAGGAGAGGCGGGCTGAGGACGAGGCCAAGATTGCCAGGCAGCGCGAGGAGCAGGCGAATCGGGGCAAGATGGGCTACATGCAAAAGTACTTCCACAAGGGCGCCTTCTTCGCCGACGATACGGCCAAGGAGGGCCTAGACAAGAGGGACCTCGCCGGCGTGAGGTTCCAGGATGATGTCAAGAACCGGGAGCTGCTACCGCAGGCGCTACAGATGCGAGACATGACCAAGGTGGGGAAAAGAGGTGCAACCAAATACAAGGATCTGAAGTCTGAAGACACGGGCAACTGGGGCGACTCACAGCAGAAAGATCGCTACGGTAGAGGATTTGGTGATCGTTTTGTTGGCGACGAGAGGTTCAGGCCTGACAACGACAGGGGTGGCGGTGGCTATGGTCACGATGGTGCCAGGGGCGCGAACGCGATTCCCTTGGGCGAAAGAAAGGATGAGGTTCGCACGGACCGGTATAACGACCGTCGACGGGACCACAGCAAAGATCGCAACGAGAGGAGATATAGGTCTCGGTCAAGATCAAGGTCACCTATGCGGCAAGACAGACGGGGCTATGACAGAAATCGACGAGCCTCCAGATCTCCCAGACGCGCGAGAGATCGGAGCGGAGAGAGCAGGAAGAGGTCTATATCACGTGATAACAGCCACGGTGATCATGGCGACAAACGACGACGGGTTGAAAGCTAGATAGTTTTGATTAAATGCGGCAAAGCAGTATCAAAATCCCACTTTTAATCTACATAGATGGATGGTCGACAATTGTGCTGTAAATCTTGAAGGACAATTTGAATCATCTTGTCACGAATGTTCTAAATGCCAAATACCTCAGTGACGCGCAATAAGTTGACCTGTTTTATAGAAGTTCATGTGTAGAAAACGCTTCTATTTTTGCTGAGAAACTGACTTGATAAGTGATCACGGATGCAAGGCATAAAGTAATAGACAAGTTCTTATCAATCGCCTCCTTGAATTAGACTAAGTAATCTGCCTAAGGGTATTGTGATGACGAAGTGAATCTCCCATTACAAAATGATCTCATGTGTTTCCCTGCCTCAACTGCCTCAAAGTCCACTCTCTCTACGAGGAGGCTGCGTCAGGTGCGCGGAAGCAATCAGGCCCCATGATGAAGTGCTTAGTGGGAAGCCTTCTGCTTGTTGACCTCGGCCGAAGCGTCGTGCTTGTGCTCGTCGGTCTTGTCCTTAACGGCGTCCATGCCGGCGTTGACACTGTAGAGATGAGTTAGATGAGATGATACCAAAGTCAGGACCCAATCGAGTATGCTTACCGAGTGCCCAGGCTGGCGTTGCTGTCCTTGGCAACAGACTTGTTGGCCTCCTTGGAAGCTCCAGCGGTAGCACCCTGGACGGTCTCCGAGACGTAGTTGGCGGCTGAAGAGAAATGTCAGTCAGAATGTGGCTAGGTGAAGATGAGACCCGAGAGCAGCTGGAAGAGCGAAGTGAAGCTTACCGTTCTTGACGGTCTCCATTGTGAAGGTTGTGTAAAGACTGAAGTCTTGTTGATTGGTTTGGTTGAGTGTGATGGTTGTTGTTTGTGATTGTGATTGTGGCTGATGATGAGAAGAGGATGAACAGATCGAGGTGAAGTGAGGGAAGGGAGATGTTTAAATATTCAAGATCGAGTGCACAGTCAGCTGCAAACTCGCACAATTAGGTAATGCCAGTCTGTCACTACCTCCTGCCCGTTGCTCGTTGTTCTCTGATCAGAGAAGGTGCGTCGTTGGCTCAGTTGCTTGTCTGTGTGGGAGGCACATGTGAAGTCCAATGACTGACGTCATGGATATTCAAGCTCCCACAGACGTACTGGCCGTTCCACCAAAACGAAGCACCGACAAAGCAAACAAGCAGGTCACGAGGGCAACGGACATTGCAGTTGCCTCCTTGGTGGACGGGTTGCTGTTTGCGGATTGCAGCTGTCTTGTTCCCAAATTGGGTAGATCCAACCATTTTCGCAGGGGCACGGCCGTTCGTCCCCTAGTCGAGATCGAGATGACATCACAGGCACGCAAAGCAAGCCCAAGCTTGTCCCGTCCCCCCCGCTGCCCAGAGCTAGGATGAATCTCTCAGAATCAGCCACTTGAAACCCGGCACTGGTAGGAGACATACGGACAAATGTTAGATGACGGCCTTCGACTGGTACTGGCCGCCCCATTGACTTGGAACCAGGCCGCTAGGTAGCGGTGAGGTCTTAGGCCACTGTCGGGCTGCGCAAGTTTGGAAGCTTGGATGAGCTGCCAATTTTTCTGCTGTGTTCAGCCCTCCAGCTGTCAAGCTTTGCTTCTCGGCTTGATGTAGGCACGGTACCTGCTGCTTCAGGAGCTACCCAATGGCCGGTGCGGTCTAGACCGACCTCCTCTCAGCCCAGCGGGCTCAGACCAAGAGACGAATTACCTACAGCAAGCTATCCGACCCAACGGCGCTAGCAAATGTAACTGCAGATGCACCTCATACCCATGCTGGTCTGTGGATGCTACGCTGGCTGGTTTGGAGGTGACTTCTCCACAAATATGGGCAGGTGAGTGTCAAACGCAAAATCAGATTGCCTTCAATGAGGCTCTAATAACGACGACCAACGAAACAAGAGTGCTTGACTCGCTATCAGCATGTAAAATCAGCATGGTAGATTATTTGAAGCTGAATGAATGACTTCATCAAACTTCTCCCATCTCTTTCGCCTCCATCTGCTTGCGTGATTTGATTGTAGGTACGCCTGCCCTCAGGTTTTGCCTTCCAAGTCACCCCCTCAGACCCTCAGAACCCCCACTGAATGGGGCCCGACCCATTTTGAGCCTTATGACGACACGACTTTTTTGGGGCCAAACTGGACGCAAAAGCCTTCAAGAGGCGTCACGAAACGCTGATGGTGACCGGCAGTTACGCCGTCTGTGTTCGACAAATGAGACATTCCAGCCACGCCGGGCCGGGGAACATAGGGGGTCAGGTGGTGTTTGCCGCAAGCTTGGGATCGACGATTCCTTGCATAAGCCTCCTTGTCTAGAAAATCCTCTGGCGCCTTGCAGCACGCAATAATTGGCCCTTGCCAGTCAGTGCCTGTCATCCACTGAGCGTGCCTCGGCTGTTCTTTGTTGTTTCGCCGCCCCCAAACAGCCTCCCCAAACAAACAACCCCTCCCGACGTCATCAAAATATCTGAAATGTGGCTCTCGGATTGTTCAAAACGTACACAATTCTCGTGCCAAGCTGAGGTGATCCAGGCCTTTAGCAGAGATCTCGATCGCGTGCTTTACATATTTGACAGGTGGCAACGCCAGGTACTGTCAGTGTGTGCCAAAGTACATGGCCATTCATGTGGTCTTTTTCTAGTGCCAGGAGATAGGAACTGTTTCTTCGGTGATCCCGGTGACTGACAAGTTGCTCTGGGAATCATCAAACGCGGGAGATCGCCCCCATGGTCATTTCCCCTGGAGAAGTCTCCCTTTTGTGAAATGGACAACAAACTTCATGGCAGCTCAACGTTGAACCTTGTTGCTGCCTACCAGCCTCACTCGCAGGTCACTGCGCTTTGTCGACGCCCCATCATAACCGAAGTTGTGCTGATACTGTCGCCTTGAAACTAGACCGACACCCCGAAAACATACATCCAACGAGGTCTTCACGCCCGACAAAGCATGCCAGAAACACAGGACGCGTGGCTTCGTGTTGGACGGCATGAAGCTGTGCCAGGCATGTAGTTGATTTCAGGGGCAGGCCGCGTACTGGGCAGATGAATATACTATCAAGTGATGGACATCAACAGCACCACATCCATGCTTGCGTCACCGGAGGGACGCTGAAGATACTGCACTAATTGTGACCCGTCGCTGGGTGTCTGCTGCCACGGAAGCTAGCGTCGGTCCGTAAGTGCTTGCGCCTTAGAAAATAGTCCGGTCGATAGCTATGGAGTAGATATGTGGCATCGCTAGTGGAAGGTCAATGATCAAGTGGCGCTTGACATTCTCACTATCCTGTTCGAGCCTGTTTTCACTTCGGCAAGGTCGAACATGGTCATTTTGTCAGTGGCTTTCAACCATCTCAAAAAGCCCGGCCTTTTCTTATAGGAATGCTTACAACTGTACCCACCCAATTCGTATGCAGCTTTGCAATTTGGTCAACCGAGTGATCAATTTTTGCAGTTTAGCAAAAGATAAAAACGCCGGCAACTTCAGCTTCTGGGTCTTTATGTTTGTCAAATGGATAGAAGATGCGATCACTTAGCATGTTATGAATAGCCTCAACTATAGCAGCCCAGTCATTTCCAAGTAACAAAAAGAATTTCACATACAAGTTCTCCAGTCAGGCGTATCAAACTATTAGAAAGGATGCCCTCGGGTTACTTGCATATTGATGCTAACTACATACTTACTAGCTTCCCAATCACACATGGTACCGTAGGCCTTCCCTACATCCAGAGAAGATGTGGCATTTCATCTGGACATGACTGCCTGTCGACTTTATACTTTCTGGTCAGGTTTTTCGCTTCTTGATTTCTTTGCATCTCTCGGTAGCAAACAAACGTGCATATATCACAAGTCTTTGATAGAGAGTGACGGCAAGGGCGGTAGACGACAGAGGATCAGTCAGATTTCCTGTGATTAACCGCGATTATATGTGATCTCGGTTATAGACAGCAGAACCACATTCGCCGAGGCGGCCTCATCTGTTCTAGCACAGGCGATATGAGTTGTGGAGCTTCAACGTTCTTTCAACATCGGGTTTGTCGATAGCCTTGCGTCGTTGAGGAGCTCTTAACGGAGTTCTTGGGGAATGTGTGAAGAAATCCACTGATTGGTCAATGTCAGTTGACATCTGCGGGTGGAAAATTTTAGATGTGGCGGCGATGTTGCCAAGCGTGGATCGCGAGCTTCGCCCAAGTTGTTGAACTGAGTCGGGAGAGTGGTAGCAAGACCCAGCCAGGAGGACCCTTGCAGACTCAATTGCCTGCCTGCATCTGTTCTGTGCACAGACCCCGCATTTCAAGATGCAACTCTGCATGTCAAGATCCAACGTCACTTCTTTTTAACTTTGATCTCAAGAAGTTAACCACAACGGCTGCTCCTCTCGTCTTCCTGCCGAGACAACAAGTCCTACTTTGAAACGACAAAGGGCGAGGCATCACACAGACAAACAATACCAAAGTTTGACCGACAAAGCAGTCCACCATGGCATCAACCGCTCCGACAGGTGGCCTTCCTCCGGACCTGTTCGACGCAACCACACTGAAGAGCCTCGCGTCCGTGGTTGTAATTCTCTCGATCGCATATGGTGCGTCTCTCAAGGCGCTTTCGCCAACGACTTCGACATCTCTGCGCTTCCTCTTTGTCTGGCACCTGTTCGATGCTCTGATTCACTTCGCCCTCGAGGGCAGCTTCCTCTACCACTGCTTTTTCACGTGGCTTCCGATTTCCGAGCTTGCCGTCAAGGACGTCGAAAACTATCAACCGACACCGACCAACTTCCTTGGAACATCCGGCCGGATCTACGGTTCTCAGGCGGGCGATGGGTTCTGGGCCAACCTGTGGATGGTCTATGCCAAGGCTGACAAGAGGTGGGCTGGCGCCGACTTGGTATGCAATGCCCGTTTTGTTTTCGATCCCCTGCGATGTATTGCTCTAAAGCACAGGCTAGGCATCACAACTAACTCGACAGCGTGACCTTTTACACAGACTGTCATCAGCCTGGAACTTCTCACAGTGTTTGTCGTCGGCCCAATGGCTGTCTGGGTCTGCTACGATATCGCCAAGAAGAACCCCCGCTACAACATCACCATGATTATGCTGGCCACTGCCGAGATCTATGGAGGTGAGTTGAACATGAAAATGAAAGCAGATGAGTGCTCCAATATTAATTTTACTCGTCTAACCCCGCTCTCTTCAGGTTTCATGACCTTCTGCCCCGAGTGGCTCGTTGGCAGTATCAACCTCGACACCAGCAATTTCATGTGTAGGTTAACCTGACGTCTGGATACAGCATGGCGCCAAACTTTGGCTTGAAATCTTCAACTTGGTCCCACAGCAGAAGCTAAATTAGTGTGACACACAGATCTTTGGTTCTACCTTGTCTTCTTCAACACGTAAGTGATACAGATACTCTCGCATTCGATTTCTGCATAGCCACAACACTGGATACTAAACCTCCCATCTTATCAGGCTTTGGGTTTTCATCCCCATCTACGCTATCTATGTCGGGAGCAAGGACATTTTCGACGCCTTCTCCGTTAGAGCCACGTCCGCCCAGGCCAAGAAGAAGCAGAAGTGAGCTTGCAGCAAGAATTCTCAAGGAGCGAGCAGGAGGTTCCGGATGCCAGATTTGCTGCAATTCGAGGCGTTTATGTGTGCTTGGATTATCATCATATGCTGCCTTAAGTTATGCAACGACAGTTGCAAAAGAAAGACAGCAAATTTGATAATGTCCGAACTTACCGTCATCTAGCTAGGCTTTTTTTCCAGTGCCCCGGTTGAATGGACTTGAAGAATAAGATTGCCTGAAAAGGTTGAAATATTAATTGTGAATCTGAAACAGAATGTTGTGAAGCCACAGGGTGAGTGAGGGCAGGAACATGCTTCTCATATGTAGTTACTTGTTAGCTATTAGCTTCCACGCTAGGCATATAAGGCACGGATTCGACTGCCTTTACTAGTTAGGCTGACGTTCGAAGTATCTTTTCCTTTAACTTCCGGGCAAGCCCCATGACTTTAATCCACAACTGCAATATACCTGAGGCGGGTGGCGGCGCAATATACTATGTACGTGCCGCGCATCCTTGGGACACATGTCAGGGTATTCATCGCGCCCCTTTGCTCCAGGCCCAGGTGAGGCCGACTTCCCGGCTCTGGGATTGCCCTGGCTATTGTGTCATGGTGCGCAGAAATTTCTTCCTCGCGCTTTTACCTACTCCATTTCTACCTGCCTATCTGGCATGTAGGTTAAGTGTTAGCATGAAAAGCAATGGTAAAGCAAACTTGCCTCCCTGGACCAAGGGCTATGCGAAACTATGGAGATAGCAAGCCCAGACCGTTGGATGATTCGGATGCACTCCTACGGCCTTTTTACTTTTTCTGCTTTCGATTTCTTTTTCCAACAAGGAAATCACCCCTCATGTGTTGTCAACGACACACTCTAACTCCCCATGTTTTCGCAATCAAAAGCAAATGATGGATGCGCCTAGGTACTAATCATTACGTAGAAGGACCCTATTGGTCCCAACCTAAGACTTCAAGTCACACATGGAACCAATCAATACCTACACAGGCATCTTTCAGTTATTTGGGTCTGGGGCGCAGGCCTGGGCTGAGCTCGGATATCAAAGATGCCTTTTTATCGAGTCGTCCACCCTTTTACCCGCATCACGTGCTTGTGAGAAAACAACCGAGGACGACCAGTTCATCATGTTTCTTCTTAAAATCATGTTTATATAGCCAGCCATATGTGGGTGTTTCGCCTTGATTGCGGGCTACCGCCACTTTTTTCAGCCTGTCGCCCGGGTATCAAGTGCCGAGTAGCTAGGTTGTCATCCCCAGGCCTTCTGCCATCCCATGAATATTCGGCGGCCGTCTCATTTCGGAGTAGAAAGGGGGCGGAGGCGCGGGCGTCTTACTATACGTGACTGAGATGGGCGATTTTGCTACTTTGGACGGCGTCAGATGAAGTGTGTATTTACCACTGATTTGAATCGCTATGCAGATGGAGGGCTTCTCTAAGTTGAGGCAGCCATGGGAAACGGGTGTTTTTTTTGTAGCGGCATACGTATACCCAAACTCATCCAGCGGCCAACGACTAACGGATGCGTATGTCCTGCAACTAAATATACACATGCCAGAAAATATGACATTGCGTTTAGTCTGGGGTACAAACTTGTAAATCCCTTCCAATATTGGCCTATTCCCGTCGTCACTGCAGCGGCATCTGGTTGTTTGGTCGGGCAATGGACTTCCCGTACTATTTTCAGTTTGACAGAGGCAGGGTCTGTTTCTTCGCAAAAAAAAAAAGATCAGACCAATAGTAGCGGGAAATAGACCAATCAAGCATGAAATAGCCGACTCACAAGGACAGCCATGCCAATGCCCCGAGAGGGTGCGCCAGGGACGGACGCGATGGCGACGAGGGCCTTCCATGCCTTCCGTTCGGACGGCTTCATAGAGAAAAACTTGGGACCATTGCTGTAAAGTTGTGAAATTTCTGCGCCCGCATAAGGCATCGGGAACTTGGTGAGACTCTGTCTGTTGCTTTCTCCAATGTGCTTTAGTGGCGCTAACAGGGCCAGGAGGTGAGTGATATGGCCTGGGAAAACACCACCCCGTCCGCCTCGGCTTTTAGACTCATGGCGGCGGAAAAGGCCGAAGGCGTGCGGGCTGCCTCGTGGGGGAAACAAACAGGATCCAGACGTGGCCTGGCAACGGCCAGCCCTTGGGTGGCCGCGGGCAATATTCCTAAGCCGCGGCTCTCCATCCCTGCTCTGGCGGCTACTTTGTACGTTTCTCGTACTCGAGAACAAGAAAAAGCAGCCAAGGATTTGGTTTTTATCCTGAAACCCTGTCTGTAAGCGACTTGGCGACGGGTATTGGAGAGCTCGCTCGCTAGTAGGGGGTGAACGCTGCACGCAAGGGAGAGAATCACAGTCCTGACACAACAGCTGGCTCCTCTGGATGTGGCCACCCTCCAATCGGGTTGATCTCCAGCGGAGACGGACAGGCCGCTAGCGAGCGAGGAGTCTATTTGATGGGGCAGGCCGGAAAAAGTGAGTGTAAATCAGGCGGGTTTTCTAATCGAATTTGTGTAAGCGAAGTGATTCGATGCGGAGGTATTGGTAACTAGCACGCATTACGAGGTATAAACAAAACTCTGTATCTCGGTGAGTAGGTGGACGAAACAGGCGCTAGTCGAGCATGTGCTACGTATATGAACAGTAATTATGATAGTACTGAGAAGACATGTACGTGGGTATGCAATCGCTGAATGTAAAACTTGAAAGATATTATGTGGCGCGGATACCAGGCTAAATGGAATATGCCTCTGTAGAAGCAAAAGAAGCCTTCAACAAAGACTATCATAATTTTTCTAGTCGTTCATCAAACTGTGACGGCGAACGGTCTTGGATGGAAAAGATCGAGATGAATTCTGCAGCGAATGAATCGATTATCGGTTGGCACTTGCCGCAGCTGCAGCTTACAGGTAACCCACATCCACCCCACTATAATTGAGACTCGCGTTGAGTTCATTGGCTGAGGTAGGCCAGGGGGTGAAGGCAGGCATGATACAGAAAAGTTTGAGGTGCGCCAGGGGTTCAGCTATCGGCCGGGGTTTTGCTGCTCTCCAGATGGCACTTGGCCCCTTTTGGCCTAGTGCGGTATTGGGGCTCAAGACTCGCACGTCTCGCACGTTACCAAACCAGACCGTCGACCCCCGTTCAGCAAGGGTCTGGCCCTGCTGCGAAACCCGGGCATGTTACAAAATTGCATCAAAACCCCACCGCCACCATTATGCCCAGCTGCCCTGACGCCGGCTGAGGCCTTTCCATATCCACACTTCTAGGCCTTGGCCTGACGGTCCAGTGCGAGAGCTCGAGTGGGCATTCACAACACGCCTTGTCCTGTCTGTCTTGGATCGCTCCCCCAAGTCCACCCAAGAAGCTCGCTCGTGTTGACTGCGGCCAATGTGACTGACACTGTTGTTACTCGAGGTCGCACTAGGAGGAGCTTTGTGTGTGGGATTCGATTCCAGATTCAGCTTCAGCTTTCGCCCACACACAGTTGCAACGAGCTCTTGTTCTGTCGACAGTCACATCGCAGCTCCTGATGCAATGTGACGACTAACTTGACAATGTCCTGGCTGCAAGTTCCTGTCGTCGGCCTCACCAAACGTCAGGAAAAGAGTACGACTTGAGTCTGGGCTGAAAAGCTAGCTGCTCATTTTCCAGACGAACAGGTACACGTGGACGCGACTGGACCGTAACGGATCATGCCTTTTTATGGATGATTCAGGAACAAGAGATGGCCTGTCAACTTGTAAGCGCAACGCGCTTGATAGCCGGCCGCCTCAACACTGTACTGTATGTACCATGTGGAGTTGTGCCTGTTTTATCCCGTCAAACAGACCCAGCATTCTGGACCCTGGTCCAGCCCTGACCGGCAGAGCCTCCTGTGGAATCACTTCCCAGTGCTCATGGGCCGCTCTGCCAAGGTGCACACGACGATACAGTACGCACGCCCTTGTCCCGGATCTTCATATCACACCCCTGACGCACCGCTTGTTCCCATAACGTATCCAAATTTGGCATTCATACTTCTGTCACTAGGACATGGGACCAGCCGGGCTCGTGCGCCCCGTTTGAAGGAAGAGGGTAAGCCACTGCTTGTACCTGGTCCTGAATCTCCACACTCAGGTTCCTCGTCTCTCGTTCTTTCTTTTGCCACTTTGCCTATGCTGCGCCTTCGCGTTCTCTTTCCTCCTTTTCCCTTCTCTTCCCCATCCCTCATCGCCGGGCGGTATCGTGGATCCTTCGTTTCTTTCTTGGTTTGGTTCTTTTCGCGGGCAGGCCGGCTTGACTAGATGATTTGACGAACGAACGACCACGAAGCTGGCCTTTTCGACCAAAACCCACCACTGGCTTGATGCCGTCTGTCTTTCACCTTCGATTCTAACCGATTACCGATCATTTCGACAACCCCTCGCCGCATGCCGTCCTCACACGGCGAGGGAACATACACCATGGACGAGTCCAACGCCGGCTGGCTCATAGCGAGGCAGCTGGCCGAGGGCATCGCTAACACGAACACGAGCATTGTCAAAGCCGCGACGAACACGACGAGCACGCAGCTATTAATCCAGGAGCTCCGACTGGCGTCCGCAAAATCGATACGAAACTCGACGATAACCTTGGCCGTCTTCAACACGATTGCGGCTTTTGCGACGGTGCTGGGGATCTTGTGGGAGAATTACGCCCGCGAGAGGAGGAGAAACGGCTACTCGATAAGGTAGGCCTCGTCGTCTGCCCGATCCCGGACGATGTTTATGGCGTTGCTGACTTTGCATGGCGGATAGGCGAGATGGAATCAACTTTGTGGCCGGGTCCGATGTATACCCCCTGGCCCTGTCCGTTGGGATCTTGATCCAAGGCATCGTGTTTGCTGTTGCCCAATCCAGTGGTCTGGATGGTCTCTTCGCATCCGGATGTACCACAATTGCCAAGTTCATGCTGCCAGGTAAGTTTTGAAATTCCTCATAAATGTCTGACTTGATTCGAATACTGAACTCTTTTGTATAGCCCTACTCCTTGTCCCGATAATCCAGATGGTTTTTGGCCTGGAGGTCATGTTCCGTGGCTTGAGGACCAGCGCGTTCCCCAAGCGTGGGAACTGGGCTGTAACGGCGTGCTTGGTCACGATCGCTCTTGGTACTCTTGCCGCATTTCTTGTGGCCCATATTGAGGAGTCGCCCGACTTTTGCTTTGCAACCCTCTTTTGGTTTGTTGCCCATTACGCCATGGGCAGCTTTTTTGTCCTCTTGGGCATCACAATTATCCTCGGAGGTGCTACCGTTGTTGTCTTCTTGCGACTCAGTCGCAAGTCTGGCATTGACCATAAGGAGAGGTTGAGTGCGTCAAGGATGGTTTACTACCTTGCCTTGGCCGCTGTGTCCAACGTGAGTTGCATCCTATGGTGAAACAGACCTTTAGTCGAATGCTAACAGACCCCTAGGCACTTGTTGTTCCCTTCTTCCAACAGCTGGCCTTTGAGGACCAGCGTAGCAGCAGCTTTGCAGGCCTGCCACTTACACTTTCAATGGTTGCATCTGTGGTCACCGAGGTTTCGGGCCTCATGACTGGCAGCCTCTACTTGTTTCTCAGGTCCAGCATCTGGTCGCCCTTCGGCTCCAAGCTTGGCGATAAGGACACTGGGCGCGATACCCTGAAGAAGAAGATTTCCATTCGGGCCTCGCACGATGATTCATCCAACATCGGGATCACCTCTCCCAATGGACTGCGCCGCCTGGACAGCGATTCCACGATGTACAGCCGTTACGCCAAGGATGAGGAGGCAGCTCTGGATGCGCGACCAAGCCCGACCTACGCAAGCCCACTTGCACCGAACGACGAATTCCCGCAAGCACCCGAGCCATCCTATGCCTCACGCACTTCGCTGCGCTTCAAGGCATCATCCATCTTCTCCGCGATGCGCCCGATCTCGACGAGGCCCGGCGCCGCAACCCTGCTGCCAGCCACTACTTACTCCCCTAACGCACCAACCAACAACGGTGGCAGCACCACTACTTCTCCCATTGCGGTCAAACCCCACCGCTTTGACTTCTCGAACCTGAAGCCCCCGCCATCGATGAAGAACATCGCCAGCCGCCACAGGCGAGACTCGTCTGTTGCCTCGCACATTACTGTACAACTCGGATTGCGACTTTCGAGCGTCGAGGACATCGGACGTCCGGGTGTTGGAAGGGATTCGTGTACCGCGGTCATTCCCGTGCTCGACCAGACCCGGGAACCAATCGCACCGGTTCAGCAACAGACCGCGTCTCAGCCGCAGCAGAAGCAGATGCCGAAACCGAGCCCCTTGGCCCAGGCCATCACTATCACAGCCAGCGATGACGACGTCGATAACGTGTCCTTGTATGACACCGAACCGGAGCCAATGCTTCTGCCTGCTAAGGCGATGCAGCCCGCCCCCAAGGCGCCCGTGGCAATTGCGAGGCTCGAAACCAAGCCAGTTGAGACCCTGAGCCCAACGGTATACAGCCCGCCAGGCTCTTCTTCAACCAAGCTAGTCAGCCCGAGGGGGGTTGGCTTCACCACGCCGCCCTCGAGGTCGAACAGCTCCTCTACAAAGCGAAGTATGAGCCAGAGGAGCACGACCAGCACCAGGAGTGGGAGCCAAAGAGGTCCTCCCCCACGTATGCCTTCTACTAGCAAGAAGCCGCCCCGAACTTCGGATAAGGGGGATGAGTGGATCTAAGCTCAGCTTTAATGACAGCCTAGCAGAGCATACACTCGCATGATTGTCTCCAGCTTTGAACGTTGTACTATTCTCCGGTTCGCGTCATACAAAATGGTGAAGCCTATGTCGGATATGGTGTGGGAAAAATATTTCATATTCTCGATTAACTTGTATTCTTTTCGTGCCCTTGCGTAAGCAGCGGTAAGCCTTTTTCACGGCTCCTCCCATGAAGGACGAGCAACCCTACGATCCCTATCTCAGATACTACCTGGCTTGATGTCTTTTTTTTTATCAGCCCCTAGTTCACACCACATCACTATATCCACTTCCCCTTGTGTATTCTCCCTCCATCTCGTAACACCACTATGTTGTTTCCCTTATTCTGCCTAGCGTTATTTACTCTACGTTACAACCCCATACCATTTCCTTGTCACAGGTTACTGTTCTTTTGTGATGCGTTGCCGGGGTTTGCTTGTGTGTGCGCACATGTGGAATTCAGGAGGGGAATTCGAAGCTATAGATTATTGATATTCTTATATGGAGTTTCGATCCCTTGGAACACCCTTAAATGTCTCTGTCTCCAGGCTTCTTCGATAGCTCGTGATGACCGTCTTTGAAAGAGGCACGTAGGCATCTAGAGAGTTGCTACACGCCTGCGATTATATGTAGTCGCCATCGGTACTGGATGTCCCGGTAAGAACTGAGTAGCATATTCGATGTCTTTGAAATGATGTAATTTTTATGTTGTGACTTGAATGTTTTCCAGACTGTCCCAACTGCATTCAAAGGTACTGTTGTCACACGTGATTGACTACCAAAAACGTCTTCCCTAACCCTGGCCATGGCTATCAGTTTCCTGACGTCTGACTTGACCCCAGGCGCCAGCATCAACAGATACCAAAGTCGCATCTAGGTAAAGAACAAATAGAAAGAAAAGATGGTGAGAGATCCCACGGCCTGTGTTTCCGAACGTGTCGCCGTCCGCGCCGGCCACGCAAACGATCAAGTAAACAAGAAAGCAAACATGTCAAGCTAATTACCCCCATCATAAACAAAAAAAGTCACAAAACAAGGATGGCTGCTACACCCACGTGCACATGCACCGGGCGCGCGACGCCGATCTTTTCGAAGATTTTTGCAAGGACAAGCTGCCCGCCGACGACATCTTCGTCCCGCCGCACCACCAGCCCATCAACCCCGAGGACGAGGATGACGTGGTTCCCGACCAGCACGCCGCGTTCGGCATCACCAAGGCAACGCAGAAGACCAAGGAGCCGGCCTGGAGGGACTTGGGGCTGGCGGAGCTGATGAGGCGCGGGCCGGGCGGCGGCGCTGCTGGCCCTGCTGGTGCGGCG
>JARHUK010000713.1:7860-21694 GCA_031001725.1 Pseudopyricularia javanii
TCCTTCCACCCGCTCGTTGACAATGTGACCACGCTCGGCCGCAAGATCGAGCGCGTCCAGCGCAACGTCGACGACGGCAAGGTGACGCTCCAGTGGCGCAACAACTTCACCGATTCCGAGTTCCAAAACGCGACGTACGACTACACCGTCGTCTCCGCTCCCTTCTCTGTCGTCAAGCAGTGGCGCTTCACCCCGCCTCTCGCCTCCACCATCTCGCGGGCCATCCAGCAGGTGCCCTACACGGCTGCGTGCAAGGTTGCGCTTGAGTTCAGCGAGCGCTTCTGGGAGACGCGCCTGCCCAAGCCGATCTACGGCTCGTGCTCCACGAGCACCGACATCCCGGGCATCGGCAGCATCTGCTACCCGTCGTACAACATCAACGGCACGGGCCCGGCCTCCATCATCGCCAGCTACATCTCAGCCGACCAGTGGGGCAACCGTTTCGCAAGCTTGTCCGAGGCGGAGCACGTGCAGTACGTCCTTGACGCCATTCTGGAGGTTCACGGCCCTGCGGCCGCGGGCCTGTACACGGGCAACTACAACCGCCGCTGCTGGGGTCTGGATCCGCTCGAGAGCGCCAGCTGGGCCAGCCCGGCGATCGGGCAGCACGAGCTTTACATCCCCGAGTACTTCAAGACGCACGACAACGTCATCTTCGTGGGCGAGCACACCTCGTACACGCATGCGTGGATTGCCTCAGCCATCGAGAGCGGCATCAGGGGTAGCGTCCAGCTGCTTCTGGAGCTTGGGCTGGTTGACGAGGCCAAGGCCGTCGTAAACAAGTGGATGGCGAGGTGGATCGAGATCGTGAGTTCTGGAGACCTTCTTCGTGATGGATAATGAAGCCATGCTAACCTGCAAATTCTTTTAGTAAACTCTTGGTTTGGGGAGGTGATATTAGCGCTTTAGTGTCAACTACTACAAGCTGTCACCGTTAAACGAATAATGTGAAAAGAGAAATGACTTAGGTAGCCATTTAATGTAATCTTGATCAGTTTGGATTCTGTGCCTATCATGGTGTCAAGTTGTGACTTTTGAAGAATTGATGCCGGTAAGTTTCCAGTGCCCGTTCCGAACCCTCACAGAATCGCGGTTCAGATTCTTCAATCGCTTAGTCTCCCAGAGGGTAAGCGTGGAGGACCTGGCCATGGTACAACGTTGCGTCCTTGCTCGCCAAGAACACGAAGCTCGGCGCAATCTCGCTCGGCTGCCCGACCCTGCCAATGCCACTCTGCTCTCCAAATCCCTCCATGTTGCCGGCAGGCCGGCTGGCCGGCTGCAGCGGGGTGTGCACGGGACCCGGCGCAACGGCGTTGACTCGGATGCCCTTTGGCATCAGCTGCTGGGCTAGGGCGCGGGTGAAGGACACGATGGCGCCCTTGGTGGAGGCGTAATCTACCATGGCGGCGGTGCCGCGGAAGGCGACAGTGGATGCCGTGTTGATGATGCTGCCGCCCTTCTCCATGTGCGGCACGGCGAACTTTGTGATGGCAAACATGGCAATGATGTTGGACTGGAACGTGCTCTGGACATTGTTCAGGTCGATCTCGGTAATGTCCTTGCACATGATTTGCTTGGAGGCGTTGTTGACAAGGACATCGATCTTCTTGTACCTGTTTGGGGAGGGGTTCGCGTCGTTGTCAGCGGACAGAGAGGATCAAGTGGGGGTATATGTGATTGCGGCATCTCTTACTTGTCCACATGGGCCTTGACGGCCTTTTGGCACGTCTCGTTGCTCATCAGATCTCCGGGGAACAAAAGGCATTCACGGCCCTCCTTCTCTACCAGCTTCTTGGTCTCCTCTGCGTCCTCCTGCTCCTCGGGTAGGTAAACAATGGTGACATCGGCGCCCTCGCGAGCAAACAGAACCGCCGTCGAGCGGCCAATGCCGGAGCTATGCGGGACGTTGTTAGTTTGCGTTTGGTATGGCAGGCACCTCACAAGTCAAGCAAGAAGACCGGCTATAGAACACGTACTCTCCACCTGTGATGAAGGCTTTCGCGCCACTGAGCTTGTTTGCTGCACGGTACTCGTAGAACTGGTTCTTGCCCTCGAGTTTTGTGGGCTCGCTGGTCGGCTTCATGTGCTTCTCGAGTCTAGGATGCCGATGGGCGGATAAGTCAGTTGTTTGGCTCGTTATATAGGATTCCATACAACCCCGGTGCTTGAAAAGGGGTCTTTGATGATGACATACCCAGGCAGGTTCTGCTCCTGAGCCTCCTTGACGGGCTCGAACTGGCCATTCTTACCGCCCTGTGCAGACATCTTCCTAGCTGATGCGGACGTTGAGATATTCTGAGCGGCGATGCAGATTGGACTGCGAATAGCTTGTTGTAGTGGCAATGATGAAACGGTAATCGTTGGTCTGATACGTGAAAAGGAACCTCTTAATCCAGAGAATGCACACTTTTGCATGATTTTGATATTCTAACAAAGGCAGCCGAACCGAAAAAGTTGGAGCGCTTCTGGTTGTTTTTTATGTCTCTCGTAGGCGTGATGTCATGCAATCGGCCCCAGCGGCGCCCAAAAGTCAATGACGTCTGCTGCACATATTTTCTCCCCACGTCTGCGATCAAAATTGCGGGTTCTGCCATTTATTGTACGCAAATCTTTGTTATTCTTGACGAAAAAGTGACAATTATGAACTTTTCTGGGGGCCGTCATGATTTTGTTATGCGGAAAGCATCTCTGCATCAGATCGACTCTATATTGCGGATGTACCACGAGCTGACTACAATGGCCCAGATTTCATGGCCTGGTTATGCTGGAACTATATAAGTGAGCCCATTGGACACTCACAAGAAACCGACAGACCCCGTCCCCTTTGAAACAACCAGTAGAGCCTGCAGCTCTTGAACAACCTCTTTGACCACAGATGTGCGCAGTTTCTCGTCTCTTAGACCCTCGGCAGGCTCGAAATTTCCATAAACCAACCTTTTCGTCAGTTTGTGGTATTTCGACCCCATATAGTCAAGCTTCTCTGCTTTCTTCCTCACCTGCTTGGGGTCTCCCCAGGGAATATGCTCCCAAAGTCCGATCTGCAAAAGAGCTACACCGAGCGAATACAGATCCAAGTTACAAATTCCGTACATGGCCCGCACTTCTGCGTCGTCTAGGGAAGATAGACCCGTTGCTCGGCGTGGATACTGACTATCACTGTTGCCATCGGCCGTCAGTTGGCCAGTAGCGTCTGTTTCTTGCGCTGTTGAAATATGTAGCGTGTCAAGACATGCGGCCAAGTCAACGTCGTTGTCATAGTGGCTGCCCAGACCATCGTAAAACCTGATTTGTGATAACAGGCAGTCTCGAGGCCAGCACTGTGTACCGTAGAACTTGAGCAGGGCTTGACTGAGCAGGAGCGCTAGCTCGATCCTACAGGGATCTCCGACAACGTCGTACTTGTGGTAGCGAAGAATTCCGAGCAGAGCAACACTTTGGCCTTGCAAGCGCAGCAACCTTCGCACCGGCCGGCTGTCCAAATCCTCAAACTCGAAATTCGGTGTCGGTGTGCAGGCCAAGTTAACCAGCCCTGCAATGCTAGCCAGATTCTTACAGTCGGGGGTTTGCTCTGCTGGACTGGGGGGAAGTACGACTGTCTTTCGGCGCTTTGAGGGGTAGTCGTCGATCTCCATTTCGTCTTGCTCGGGTTCTTCTTGCTTAGGCGAAGGGTACAGCTCCTCGTATCGAGGCAGAGCACGATGGTCTGTAGATTCGCGCATGGGTTGCGTCTGCAAGATTTTGAAAGGCGCAACGGTGCTGTTTCGGTCGCTCGGGTCAGTTCGGGGCCTTGAAAGCGCGGTAAAAAAAAACAAATCCCGGAGAAGAACGACGAGGTTTGCTTGCCTTGATATAGAATTCCTGGAAGAGTTTGTGTAGCGTAAGAGGAAGCCTACTTGCACCACTTCTGGAGCCGCTGGATAGAGGCTGCGGATGAACACGCAGATACTGTGACTAGAGTGGCCTGGATCCACGCAGCTCCGACTATCCCGAATTATTGGCAACATCTCTCGTACCGCACTTCTTGTACGTTCGAATTTCTTTGTTAATACTAGAAGTGATTCTGGTTCCGGGACCACCGTTGGGGGTTCGTGCGAATCGACAGGCTGTAAAGACTCGGCCGTTTTCATGATTTCGTCCAGGAATTCGTTCACTTCCTTCATCTCCTCAACAAAGTTCAGGAGATCAGACCTTCTGTAGACGAACTTGATTGGTGGCTGTAGAGATCCCCGTCATCAGCAAAGGGCCTTTTCCCTCAAGATCATGACCAGCGGTGATGCGAGGTATGGGGAGGAACAGCACCAGGTCGGTGATTTGCGTACCCTAGCTATCTTGTCCGGCTTGCGGACCTTTTCTAGCATCGTGTTGACTTCCTCCACGCGTAACATGAACGTGCTGATGCATTCGTGTAGGTCCTCTCGAAGAGCGTCACCAAAACGGTTTCGAATTGCCATCTCAAGTCGGTGGTTGACCGATTCTGAAATCCTCTTCTCCGTCCGGTACCATAGCATGAATTGTACCTCGGTGAGAACGAAGCCACTGATTTCCGTGTCCCGAAAAGCCCTGTAGAGCTGATTCCTAAATCTCAAGGCTTGGAAATTGACATTTCTCCGGATTCTCTTCAGCTCCCTGTCGTGACTCCTGATGAGCTTAATCTCTTTGCACAGAGCATGGACAAGTCGAACGGCCGTCATGCAAAGGGGTATGATGGCCAAGACGTCAGCCATTTGCGCTGCGAAAAGACGGTTCAAGACACGTCTGGTAGTTTTGGGAGAACAAGGCAGAGAAGGGAATACCAGGTACGTTTCAACACCACCTGGCCATAAGTTTTCAGTCGCCTGGGACAAGTGTGGATAGCAAAGATGCCCAGCTGTGGCTGTGGAATCTTAAAAGCTTAATCCTCATCTTGGCCATTTCAAATTAAAGCGAACCGGCACTGGGCAGCATTCCAGAGCCTCAAGCTAACCCAAGGATTATGTGGCCATCCTTCACATGTCATGCTGTGTAACAACCGATCATGCGGACCACCTATTCAGAACAGTCAACGAAGACCACACTTTTCAAAGGCATCTTGGAACAAATCATCCTTATTTGTATAATATTTGTGGCGAAGCGGATCATAAAAACACGCCACTTTCCCCTCATCATTTTGAGGCTGCAGCTCAGTTTGCAGGCAAGGCAACCAAGACGAGAGCCAAGCCACTGCCACATTTGCTCCGGGCCATTCAATGCAACCACAGAGGCAGGATAGTCACAATTTTCTGCAGACAACAATAATGGCGGACCAATACAAACCCGGGGCCATACCCCCTCGAGACCCTTTCCCATCTAGTGCTGAGGCATCCGCAGCCTGGATGGGGCCCAGAACGCCTTGCTACAAGGCGCAGCTGCAACGTGCAGAGAGGTGACGCGTACATTCTAGGCTGGTTGCCTCGTTTACTCGCCCGCCAACAGCTCATGCATCGTCCACGGCAGGGCGCGGCCAATTTGCTCCGAAATGATAGGAAAGGTCCGCACTATTACTACGGACTCTTGAAGGGGAACACTCCCGATCTGATAAACCCAGCATGGATCAGCGCAACAATGGACTAGGGTATGTACCCAGGAAAATCACGTCACCATCTCTCATCCACGATGCTGTCACGAGAAAAGAAAAGAAAAGCACTCGCGCCAGTATTGAGCCGGGACGACATTGAAAAATGGACAAAAAGAACAAAAGACGAGCAAACAGACAGCAGCAAAAGGGATCAGGGCATCATTCACATCCTATACGATAGTATTTCACTTCTTTATGGGAAGCTCTTGGCCGACTTCAAGCCCAAGGCGAACGGGCATCCACTGTCCTCAAAGCCGCTTTATCGGCAACTAGAGAGCGGGCACTTCAAGTTGACGATCTGGGCTGGGGACCACAACGTTTCCGACGGCAAACTAGATCAGGCACTCGCAGTGTCGCGTGAGCTCCTGAGCCTCACCCTCCAGGCTTTAGTTGAACTTTGTATCACGCTCACGGAAGGTAGGGCATTGCGGTTTTTTTTCACTGAAGGCCCCTTCATAGAAATGAGAAAACTGACATTTGTCAACAGAGCTAGTTCCTATACTTCACGGCGGGCAGGTAGATGGAATTGAACCCATCAAGTCGTTCGCAGACCGTGTTTCCAATTCCAAGAAAAAGGCATCACGCTGTATCAATGCACTGGAAGAAGATTCCGACAGTGACTTGGACCCAGACTCGGACGTCGGGTATGGCGACGACTTGGACAAGGCGCCAGCAGAAGCATCCCCTGACTTGCTTAAAAGGGTTCTGAGTAATCTCGAGGGCTCTGTCGAGGATTTGATCAACCTCGGGCCAGAGCTCAGGGACCTGATAGCCGATATTGATGAGAATCCTGCACCTCCTGCTGGAATATCCGTTGGTGAGGATGTCTTGCCATTTTACCACCAGATCCAGAAAAAGTTTCCAAGTTGCGATGCCAAACTCCTCGAGGCCTGCAGCAGTTTCGTGCGAGATACCTGGCTCCGTCTTCAGACTAGTAGGGAGGAGAAAGCCCTTGCTGATGCACAGGCCGGAACATCTCAGCAACCTCAAGGAACAATGCCAGAAAAGCTCAAGGACCCTACTTTCAAAGACGAGGGCTATGGGACCAGCCTGGCAACTACGGTTGTGCCGCCGGAGGATTCACGCTATCTTGATATCATACCCAAGAGTCACTCCAGGAGCCAGTTTGGCGGTAGTTTCAGAGCGCACACAATCCTCTCTTTCAATGCCCAAGATGGAAGCATGCGGACCGAGTTTCCTTCGCAACCCGAGAGCGTTGTGGTCGGCGATTCGTTTCAGTGCGTCCTCTGTGGTCTCCAGGTAATCAAGACAAACGCATCAAGAGACTGGAAGTAAGTCAGCCCTAAGCCTACCAATGACTAGGCTCCATGATGTTCTAATATGACATCTATGCAAAACAAACAGGAACCATCTCATTTCAGACCTTCGCCCGTGGATCTGCTGCCAAGTTTCGTGTCCCTGCGAGCACAGGGCATATGCCAGTCGCGAAGACTGGGTGGCCCACCTCACGCAGCAGCACGCGCAACATCGTGACTGGGACGACAAAACGTGTCCGTTTTGTGGCGAGCATATACCCGCAGGTAAACACGACATGGTTCGCCACGTTGAGTTGCACCTTCAGCACATCTCATTGGCGGCAATTCCCCGCGAAAGTCCCGAAGATGACGATGATGATGGTGAAGGCAGCTATGGTACTAGAAGCCATGCGGGAAGCCGTGTTGGTCAGCCTCGCAGCTTTGCTGGCTCCGGCGTGCCAGCCATCCATGTGTCTGCTCCTGAAGTTGCTAGCTCCTTTCTCTCCTTGGAAGATATTAGGTCACATCCTGTGTACAAGGCTATAGAGAAGGTCGATGGCCGATGGCGCTGTCCTTGGGAGGGAGAGGATTACTGCCAGCATCGCTCAACGGCATTTAAGGACAAATTGGAGTAAGTCTGAATCCTTTGATGCCTCCTTTGCTTCCTTTTTCTGTTTCTTGTGCTACCAAGTAGGAAGAATAGGCTGACCAAACCCTTTCCACCCATCAGACAATACATCTCCCACCATCTGGACTCCTTCAGCTGCAAAGTGCTTGGCTGTGTGTACAACGGCCAGCCATTTTCGTCCTTTGAGGGCTTGCGTCTCCACCAGCAACAAGATCATGATAGCAAGCAAAGCTTTGGTCAAGCTGGGAGCCAGAACCTTCACCGGTACCTCTGCACCAGCAAAGGGTGCGGCCGGTCGCGCCCTGGAAACGGCTTTTCCAACGAGTGGGTGCTTCAGGATCACATCAAGGCCGTTCATGGCAATTTGGAGCTTTCGGGATTGGATCAGAGGAAAGAGGATGGTAGATGAGAGGCGGGGTTTTGCATGGGAGGGAGACATGCGAACACAAATGGCTCGATCATTTATATCTCCACAATGCCATGATCGGAGCGACGTTATCTTGAAAGCAGCTCAATTTTTTCATCTAACATTACAAGGCATGCTTTTCGCAAAGAACAGAATTTTCATTAGTTGGATTTGCCTAGCATAACAAGTACATGATGTAATCCCCCAACTTGATAGACATTTTATAAGAACCTGTTTGTTTCCAGTGCATGACCATAACCGCTCGCGCCAGTGCTGGTTCATTTACCAGTCTTATCACTCTTAAATACACATATTGGGCTCATCGAGCGGTGATTGTCTCTTAATTACTGACTCAAGCATTCGCTGCATCAACTGTTAACTTCGTAATTTAGCCGATGGTTCTAGCCATTCTCATCATACAAAGTCAAGGACTGACCATGTTGTGTGCGAAATGAAATTCACCTGGCACTTAAACTAAATACATTAACTCATAAAGACGTATGAACGATCATGGCAAGCTGTTTACTCAAGGACTATTTACCGAGGTATTCAAGTCTGACTAGAACACAGTCCGAAAAAGGAACCGGTCCCCTCCATTATGCAAGAAGCCCTGCCACGTCGCGCTGGATTTGGCCCAGCGAATCCAACTTCTCGTTCTCCGCCTTAATCTCCTGTGCCCTTTGCTTGTACTTTGACTCGGACAGGATCTTGTCCACAGCAGCCGTCAGCCGCTCAGCGCCCGGCCGTGTAGCCCTCAGATTTATGCCCAATCCCGAGTATTCGACGCGGTTGGCGACCTCGGGCTTGTCAAGAGCCTCGCCGGCCACCACCATCGGCACGCCGTTCATGGCTGACTGCATGAAGCCTCCATATCCGGCCTGGGGTTTGGGTTGAGTTGGTAAGCCTTGTGTTTGCGATTTGCGAGGGAATGGAGTCATTGATTGAAAAAGGTCATATCCAGGTGAAGTAGAAAAACACAACTTACGTTGGTAATAAACACGTCGGCGAACTTGAGCACGGCGTTGTAATCAACCCAGTCGCACACAACAGTGTTTTCCGGAACCTGCACGTCGGCCGGTAACGTCGCGCCCTTTGCTCCCAGCGCCGCGACGACTATGACATCGCTGCGATCCGCCAAACCTTGGATCGTAGGCACGACCAGGTCAGTGTAATCCAAATCCACCGTGCCCTGCGACACGAACACCACCCGCTTCCTCTCGCCCTCGGGCTTGGCGAGGTTTTCCTCAACCAGGCCGCGGAGCCGGCTGCCCTCAGGCAGCTGCGCGTCTTGAGGCACGGGCAGGCCGCCGACAAACTTCGCCTTGGGGGTCATGTCCGACCGCTTGTACTCGAGGCTGGGGCTGCATAGCTGGAACGTAACATCAGGCGCCGTTAGCCAGACGTCGGTAATGTTCCCTTCCGCCCTGCGCGCGCAGCCCATCTCCTCGAAAATCTCATTGAGATAATTTAGCGGCCCTGCAGCCAGGGGCTCAAATTCCGCGTTGAGGCGCGCCATCTCCTCCCGCGTGCCGGGTAGAACCCCGAGACCCGGAGGTGGCGCGTCGACGCTTGTGACAAACACGACGGAAGTGTTGATGCTCGCAACGGGTGGGAAACGCGTGTAACCCTTGGGCAAGGGCGCACCGTACATGTAGGGAAGAGGGCCTGGGGCCACCGAATCCTGTAGCACGACAACTTTCCTTCCCGCGGCGTCCTCGAGAGCCGCGTGCAGCACCTCCGCGGAGAGCTTGGTCTCGGGGAGGAGCACGCGCTTCCACAGCTCGACGAAGCGCGGGAGGCCGGCGGGCACGTCCATGATGCCGTCCATCATGTTGGGCCGCAGGGCGAAGGCGTTGGGCCCGGCCATAAAGCGGGTGACACCGGCTTTGAGCGCTGCCGCCTCAAACTGGGCACCACCGATGAACCATGCCTCGTAATTGCCCTCCTTGACGAGATGCGAAACGACACGAAGCACGGGGGTTGTGTGCCCTGCGGCGTCGAACGCGATGGCCACGATAAGTGGCTTTTCTGTAGAAGTCATGATTGTATAGGGAAGGTAGGTAGGTTGTGGTCGATGTATTTGATGATCTGGTTGTTGAAGAACCGAATATGCCACACGACAAGAGCAGAGCCCAATATTTATGCTGCTCGCAGTTGACCCCTTAACTCACATGGGAAACATTTGATTGGCATTTGTACGAGCAACAGGCAGACATGTTTTGGCGATACCCCGATGCCCCATCCGACTCCGCATCTCGAACTACTTCGTACCGCTGCGATACAACACGGTAGGCGAGTGGGCTAGTTGGCGCCGAGTAGGGACATTACCTAGAATAGAGTAGTCGTGAACCCACCATCTCCATACCTAGGTAGGCAAGCGACGAGCCGGCTTACGCCCCATCACAAATATTGGATGTCGTGAATCGGCCACAATAAGAGTTTAGACGAATAAATTGAAAGAGCGGGTATTTTCTGACAAAGAACATTAGGGCTGATATGAGAAATTAAAAGAGTGCCTTGATCCATGTTGATTCGTCCTCCCAGGACCCTATCTGCCTGCGTAATGGAGACCCTGGACTCCTTTTAATAGAAGGACAACCTCGCCGAGCAACTCTTGTCCAGTCTTCAAGAGGGTCCACTCAAGTTCCACGCCCTGGTTGGTATGAAAGACGACCATGTTGCCACCGGCGCAGAGAGCGGCAAGATATTTGCTCCCCAGACAAAACGAGAGCAACTTGACACCGATATTTGGATCCGTGAAACTGTAGCATCGCAGCTAGGCAGTGTTCTTGGCCACCTAAATGTTTTAATGAGATGGGGTAACATCGCGCGAGTTTGGCGCACAGGGGATGTGCTGACAGCACCGTGGTCCAAGCATGGTTTCGTATTCCGTGTTGCCTGCCAGCAAGCAACCCACCCCAGCGGCAGGAGCCGTACCAGGTTCACATTTTGTACCAATAAGCGTATATGTACTGTATGTATTCGGTAAAGGGGAGTATAGGGTTTTTCTATTCGAAAACCTAGCAGGTACCAGATTATCTAGCATTAGCGTATAGAGCTTTCTATCTTACATCCCCGCAAATCTCATTGGCAAGGATAAACAACAAATAATTATTATGTAGACAAACGCTTTTTTTAATGGCAATCTCGCGGGGCAACCGAGCCTGATGGCGCCGAAAACAACATTTATCGCGGCAGCGGTGGCGTGGCTTGGTCTGTCACACCGGCTTCGACTCCACGACCGACAATCGTCGCCGACGACGTGCCGCTGATCACCGAGCAGGTATATGACCCATTAGACTTGGCGCGGTCAGCAAGATCAAGCTGCTCCCCTCCTCGACTTCCGTCATCACTACAGTTTTCTCCAGTAGACCAGAACCTGCCCTTGCTAACTTGTTTTTTGTTCAGTCGCGAATGGTCCTCCTCCTCGTGCTGCTCGCCTGACTGACGGCCCATGATGCGACGGGTGGTCGTGGGAAGCATCCGAGACAAGCCGGCGCGCAACGCGGGCAAGCAGGCGCATACAATACCGGTGTGCAGCTCCAGTGAGGACCATACCATAATGCCTACGGCGTCCCATGTCGGATTGTCAGGGTCGGAGGAAACTAGGCTCTTTAGCCGGATGATGCTAACTATCGTGACGCTTTGTTTTTGAGAAAAGGTCAGATGATTATCAAAGGCCAGAATCGCTCGCAAGGATCGGGGTGCGCGGTCGTTTCACTTACAGAAATCCGACTAAAAACATGCAAACAACGCTGGCCTTCTGCCACTTGGACATTGTCAATCCTTTGATCTGCGACAACGGCAGATATATCATCCAGAAGTCAATGACAATGCCGATGACGGCGTTGGCCCAGATAAAGTCGCCAATATTGAAGCATTTACCGCTGTGGAGACCGTCCACGCTCGTCCAGTAGAAGCTGATGGGCGTACATTGGAATACGCTCGTAACGACAAAGGCGAACCCGGTGACAAACGTCACCGCCAGTGTGATTATAATCACGCGCCGCAAGTCCCAGCGGTTGGCAAGTTGCGACTTGCCACCGCGGCCGGTGAATATCCGCATGAAGAAGAATAGCAGCGAGGCTTTGACTAGGGTGCTTGCTGCAAAGTACAAAGGCGTGGCTATGTACCAGTACTTTTGTTTTCGAGAATGAGGTCAGCTTTTGATAAGAGTAGCGGCCGAGTGGATACATACGTATGAATTTGCCATGAGTTGATCCATGGTCAACGTCCATACATCACGACCCAGTCCGGTATTGACGATGAGCACACCGCATAGATAGCTCTTAGGTACCAGGATTGCGTAGGCGGTGAGAATGCAAACGTCATCCATCCCGAAGGAGGATACGCCCGAGCTTTTGTCGAGCGCTTTGAAGACCATCCTCAACGTGATGGCAATGCTGGATATTGCCAAGAGAATGAACTCTTCAACGAGTATAAAGCGGCCAACGTCCCGAACCGGTGCTCCGCATGATGTCTTTTGAAAATTAATCACCTCTATGTTGATAAGTCCGTGTGAGTTAGCGTAGGGCTAATATTATTTGATGATTTCTGGCGTTGACGTATATGGCTGCATAAAAAGAAAACAGAAAACATACTGTAAATATCATCTGTCGCCTCACACGCCGTTAAAGCGCACTGGGAAAATTCTGCGATCGCATTATCGTTTGAGCAAACGCATGTCGTGACGGTCGAGTTGGCCCCCATACAACTCGGTGTGGATATCAATCTGTCGGTACAAGAGGCCTGTAACCACAAAAGAAAAAAATTGTCAGGACTGAGGAATCCTTGTAGACCAAAATGAGAGCTGGAAAAAAAACCTACTGTGCACTCGGGCAGCTCCGCCAATTCCGCCTTCACCTCATCCCTAGACCTTTGCCCCTGGACGACGGCAGCTATGCCAAGCGCGAAAAGCCCGTACGCCGCAGCCTTTGGAACCATGGCTACCTGCCTGGATGTGGTAGAAAGAGAGCGTCTTTGATAGAAAGTGGCAATGTTTTGTTTCGTTATTCTTTGTATTGGCAGGGACAAAGACCACCATATTGTATTGGGTTGAGGTTATCAATCCAACGGGTTTTATGGACCTGGGGTAAACGTGGGGGTAAGGATCGATCAGGGGCTAAAGGCGTAAAAAGGGGGGTGCGGGGGTCAGCGTGGCACTATACCTCAAGCCCTGTTTACGCCGTGGTAGTAGCGTTCGTCTCGGCCCTTCTGGAATGCAAGACTAAACCTTTTTGTGATGGAATCGACCAACTATTGCTTGTTTTACCGATTTACTGTTCCCGCTAGTGACAAGAAAACGGCGCCGCCTCTTCGACGGTCCCGCCGTGCCCGAAGTTGGCAGCTTAGGACAGCTCATGACAGCTCAGGGGCAACTTACTGCAGATCAGGTACTGCCTTGAACCGGCGGTAAGCCCTCTGGCTGGACGGATCTGCAAGAAATCTTCCGAGGTAGCACCTGTAAGTGGCTGTGTATGCAAGATGCTCGCCTGGTCCAACTATCACCCTCTGACGCACAACCTCAAGTGTATACTCCAAAAAGGCTTTCGCATTGGTTGATGTTAACCTGCAGACGCTGGCCTTGATGCAGCTTAGCTAGTGCTGTCTTTACTAAAGAGTGTACAACGCGCAATTCATATGGTGATAATTGTTACGACCAGCCAGCTACGGTCGCAAACGGTACATAAGGAACGCAGGGCGGGGCCCACCCCTCATATACCAAAGGATAAACGATTAGAGACACCCAGGCCACCTAAGGTTACGTGACGATAAGATAAGGTGATCACCCAAAGTAATTACCAGGATATACGATCATTGCAGGCGAATGATTATTTATAAAGAACGATCACTAAAGAAAGGTGATCAGATTAGGCTGTTAAACAGCTTTATAATTATATAAACCCACGCTTTTTATTATACAAATAGTTTAGTTTGGGACTATTTAGCAA
>JARHUK010000714.1:0-11622 GCA_031001725.1 Pseudopyricularia javanii
CTTTCACTGTATGCACACAGGCCCTGGCCGTTACCTGATAGGGAAGCGTTTTTTTTGCCCCTACCACGTAGTACTTCGTGGTAGGGGTAAACAACAACCCCCCAATTGCGTACTGACCAGGGCCTGTAGGAAAATCAGATAGAAAAGTATACTGGAAAACAGAAGGTACCTCCGTTTATTTATTTTTTTACTGTTACCTAAAACAGTATAACTCTATAGAAACCGTTAGAAAAGAGTACCTAACAGGGGGGTTGATTCCAAGGGCAGAAACCATAGTAAATATGAAGTAGCTTTGTGGTAAACTCAACAGCTTCACAACGACATGGTTTCTGCACTATTTTCCGATCGCTGGAGATATATCCGGACATCAGATCTTAAACGGTGCTCTCATAAATTGAGTTGCGACGCCCACGAATTTTGTTTAACAGGGTTTACACTCTAAACTATTTTCATCTAAACCGGACCAGTCTGAAGCGCCCTTTTAACCGCATCAACGAGTTCATCTCTGGGGACCAGGTGGCCCTCTTTATCAGGGTGATCCTTGGGCAGGCCGAGAATCTTGAGCTTGACTTGTCCAGCCTTTAGCTCATCCTCGCCAAGAATCACAGCCAATGGAACGCCCCCATCCTCAGCAGCCTTAAACTGCTGCTGCAGCTTCGGCTTCACTTTTGCGGAGAACTCTGCCTTGATACCGCCATCCCACAGTTGGCTCGCAACAGAGATGCGCTCTGGCAGCAGGCCGGTGAAGTCCTTACCACCGATGGCCATAACAAAGACATCTACCTCGTTTTGGCGCACTGTGGCCTGCTCGAGTGCTTGCTTGGCACTCATGATGCTGAAGATGCGATCCACACCAAACGATATGCCAACACAAGGGATCTGGCCCTTATCGCCCTTGCCACTGAACATGCCCACCAGGTTGTCGTAACGTCCACCCGCGGCGATACTTCCTACGCCGATCGTGGGGTCGTCTGAGCGATCGTCATCCTCGCTCAACTGCTTCTTCTTGGGAGCCTTCTTCTTGCTCTCTGCCGGTGAAGGAGCAGTGCTGCCTGTCGCAGTCTGTTCGCTGGGGGTCTCAGCAGTTCCGGCTGCCCTCACAGGTAAGATGGTCTCCGTTTGGCCGTTGGTGGGCTTCGGCGCAACCTCAGGAGCAGAACCCTCTGTCACAACTTCGAAAATGACACCCGTGTAGTAGTCCAATCCTCTTGCTAGTGACAGATCAAACGAAACCTTGTCTGTTACGCCAAAGGCATCGAGGTATGTGAAGAGCAGTTCCATATCGGCGATACCGGCCTTGGCATTTTCGTTCGTCTCCAGTTTGGCGTCGCGCCTGAGGAGATCGACAATGTCCTTGCCGCCTTTGTTTTTCACGTATTCGCCAATAGAGTCGGCCACCTCGTCAGTGATGCCCTTCTCCAGCATCTCCTTCTTCACTTCCGCCCATGGCATCTGGAAAAGTTGTTATTTATGAGAGTCCTACGGCGGCAGGCGCAAGCAACTCGAAATCGGGAGAACTATACCTTGTCAAGCTTGTCAACAGCTGAGCTGATCGACCGAATCTTGTCGGGAGGCACTCCAGAAACCTCAAAGAGACCATCAAGCACCTTCCGGTGGTTGAGCTTGATGGTGAACTGCTGAAAGTCTAGTGCCTGGAAAACCTCAACAATGATGCGGATGATCTCGGCGTCGGGAATCATGGGGTCATAAACTCCGGCAACGTCAAAATCACACTGATAGAATTCTCGCATCCTGCCCTTGGCCACAGCCTAGGATCAAAAATAACAATGTCAGCATGGAAATGCATTAACACTTCCAAACGCGATGGCTGCCCCGGAATACGCACTGGTTGGTCTCTCCGATAGACCTTTGCGATCTGGAAACGCTTCAGCTGCTTTATGTCGGCGTTCATGGCCAAGTAGCGTGCCAATGGCACAGTCAAGTCGTAACGTAATGAGCACAGTTCGCCGCCCTGGTCCGCAAGGTCGTATATCAACTTGCTGTCTTCTCCATACCTGTAGCCAGTTGTCAGCCGCTATTCTTCCCGCCTTGGGCCGTGCATTGTAATATCTTACTTTCCGCCAAGGATCTCCTTAAGCTCGAAGACTGGTGTGTCAAGGTTCGTTCCGCCGTGGCGCTTGAAGACCTCGGTGATGGCATTGAAAATCCGATCCCTGCGATGGCAAGAAAAGAAGACATGGTCAGTCAGTTGGCCATGACTTCTAATAGCGGGTATTGTCTGTTCTGATGAAATGTTGAATACCTTAGGATCATGTCCTTCCTGCTCCCTGCGCCTGCATGTTAGTCATGGGGCTTGGTGTATCACGCGACCAGGGGCATTGCGCCGCTGGCCGGCCGAGGCGAAGAAGATAGAGGTGACGTACAATCACGGGTGCCTTTTGGGGTCTTGAGCTGGAAGCTCACCTTCCCGCCCTTGTCATCCTTCTTGCCCATGGTTGCGGCGTCCTCGGACAGGCCCCGAGACGCAGGTGACGCTGGCAGATCGGTGCTGCTGGTAAAGAAGGTGGCGGAACGTGGGGATGAGGTCGTGCGCAGGCACCTCTGTGCCTGGTATGTATGCGCAAGGGCGGCTAGCAACCTGGGACGGGCGCGCCGTAGACTGGTCCAAGTTCTTGCAGAGGCTGTGGTCTCGTTGGTGACGGCGCGTGCAATGCTTGCCCTGACGCAAACCGGAGGCTGCATGAAGGCCGGTGGTTAATGGGTAATGAGGGGCAAGGCTTCTGCGGGACAGCGTATCGGGGGCTATCTGGTACAAGGTAGGTACCTGGGAGGAGGAAAGGTGGGCAATTATTGGGGCGGAGAGGCTTTGATGAGGAGCACAAAATTTGAACGTGACTCAATAAAAGCTGGCAGTGGGGTGAGGCAGGGTTAGGAAGATACACCCTAACCCGCTGTAAATTGACTCCCGAATTGCGAATGGGCTGGTATCATCATATCATATAGTAAACAGAGTAAACAGAGTAAACAGAGTAAACAGAGTAAACAGAGTAAACAGAGTAAACAGAGTAAACAGAGTAAACAGAGTAAACAGAGTAAACAGAGTAAATATACTACTGTAAACATGCAAGATATATATATATATATATACACCACCGCTCTTTAACCCCCAAATTGTTGGCTAGCAAGCTGGCAATAACTCGGTCTGCTGGTAATGGTATCAAAAAGCCTATACAAAGTACTTGTTCTGTATACTGCCGAGTCTAGAGATCGCCCTAGTCTATGCAGAGGAGAAGATCTTGAGAGCCCGTCAGGCTTTTCCTGGTGCAACCGTACAAACACAAACAGTCGCCGCACCCTATGCCTCGCTGTTGAAGATGGCGTCCTTGCATAGCAATGCCACTTTTTTGAACAGGCGACGCCACTCAAGCGGATCGCCCTTCACCTTCACAAATCTGACCTCCAAAAGCTCATGGTCCTCCTCAAACACTATCTTATCTATCATGATGTCGCCATGCAGGCCCTGGTTGCGAGAGTCCACCCCTTTGACTTTAAGTAATGCAATGTGATCGCCTTCCACAGGCCGTGGTGCTCGTGGCTGCGGTATGTTGAGCTGATGCAATGCGTCGCTGAGCATTTGAATGAGTAGGGTCGGCGGGATGTGCGAGAAGAAGCGGGTGAGCGAGTACGATGGTACAATGTCGTGGAAGCGGTTCGCGCGCTGCGTGAGGCTCAGCGGCACGCCTGGCGTTGACGCAAACTGGCTCATGGAAGGCTCGGTCTCACTGAGCATCTCGTACATGTCTGCCGCGCGCGGGCGATTTGCCTTCGAGGATGCCCCCGAGACCATGCTCCTGCGTACAGGCTGGGTTGATGACACCTCGAAGCTGCCCAAGGTGCGCAGGCTCGGCCTCTCCCAGTCGAATAGCGCGTCGCTGATGGTTGGTGTCTCGGGCTGGGTAGCGGAAAACTTGGCTGACCAGGGGTCTGCGGAGCTATCCAGCTCCATCGTATCCTCTTGGCTATGCCTTTGAGACGGCGTCGGGACCTGCGAGAGGTCGATGTGTAGGTTCTTCATCATCTGCGTGGCGAGATGAATCGGGTCCGAGACCTTGCCGTCGGCGGTCAGGAGACTGTTGTGCTGAGTGTACCAAGGATGCTGACGGATTTGGGCAAACGAAAAGCGCTTGCGAGGGTCGATGTTCATCATGCCCCGCAGCAGCGACAGTGCCTCGGACGGTATCCTTTGCCAGAGGGTATCTGTGCTGCGACCGTCGGTCCGAACATACTCCTGGAATTCCCAGCTCCCCTTGGTAGGTTCATCCCATGGAGTGTTCCCGGCAAGGAGTACAAAGAGGATGACACCACAGGACCATGTGTCAACCAGGTCTGCCGAGTACCTCGACTGAGACGTGCGTTGATCCACCCTTGCCGTTTCCAAGACCTCGGGAGCAATATATGGTGGGCTGCCACACATGGTAGCACTCAGCTTCCTTTGGCCTTTGTACTCGAACATGGTGGCCATGCCAAAGTCTGCCAGCTTCAGGTCGCCGCTTTCGGAGAGCAAGATGTTCTCCGGCTTTAGATCCCGATGTGCCACGCCTTTTGAGTGCATGAAACTGACCCCCCCGATAAGCTGGAGGAAGTACAAATGTGCAATCTTCTCGGGCACGCCAACATCGGCCTCAATCTTGTCAAAGAGATCACCTCCAGCAGCGTATTCCATTGCTATCCACTTCCAGACGGCGTCCTCGCCTGCAGCGAACCACTCGATAATGTTGGGGTGCTGACCGATGTGTGAATGCAGGGAAACCTCCATGTTAATCTGCTTGACCGATATTCGGCCATGCTTGATAGCGTAGCCCTTGTGTATGAGCTTGACAGCAAACACAGGAGTCGATTCCGCCAAGGGAATGGCTTTTTTGATACTGGTGAAGCGTCAGTAAGCAGTAAAAATCCAAAGCGTGCTGAGTGCTCGCGATGGTATACTTACGACGCATATGCCCCGCGCCCTATCGTTTTGGAGATAAAACGGAATGGGAGATCCTTAGGTAGAGGGTCTAGCTGTGATGCCTGCATTGCGGTTTGTGTATATTTGTTCGCTTTGCAAAAGAAAAAAAGAAAAAACCGTAGACAATCCGTATTTTAAAAAGTCGATGTTTTGGATGTGAAGTCTGTGTCAAAGGCTTTGTGGAAGGAAGGCCGTTGGATTCCCGAAGGAGGACGAACCCGCTCACCGCATAAATTCTGTGTATGGTAGGGCCGAAAGTTACATAAAGAGAATCAAAAGGACGTGCTCTGTCCCAGATCGCCTCCAGACCTACAAAACACTTGCAAAAGGAAGGTTGATTGGGAAACTAGGCGAGCGATATTAAGTAATTGCTTCCCAAAGTTGACTTTGATTGCTAGGTAGGTAGATAGCTAGGTAGGCAGCTTGGCGTGTTGTTGATTATACAAATCTTGTCACGTCTTTGACGCGTATCCTTTTAATTGACCTGCAAAGTTTCCTTTGTCTGCGATGCGGGCGGGGAGCCGACTTCGATTGGCTGTTGGCTCAGGGTAACAGTTGTCATTGTGGGTCTCTACCCTGCGGTTGACACTTGGTTGCTGGGCCAAAGGGCTGCTGACTGGGTGCCGCTGACAGGCAAGTCGCGGCCCCATTGAGTTCGAGGTCAGTCCTAGCCACGAGCAACAAACCCAAACTCATACCTGCCTTCCACCAAGAAAACGTACA
The DNA here is from genome assembly GCA_031001725.1 of Pseudopyricularia javanii. NCBI lineage: Eukaryota > Fungi > Ascomycota > Sordariomycetes > Magnaporthales > Pyriculariaceae > Pseudopyricularia > Pseudopyricularia javanii. The sequence continues at coordinate 5,693 of JARHUK010000714.1, forward strand.
AGAAGATCCCAAAGAGGTATAAATTCTGGGCGACTCACAAGCTACACGAATTATACCCCTACTTATTCACAATTTTGCATCCAGTACTCAATCATCCATCTACAGGCTCTCCCCCCTACCAGCAAAGGAACCCCGCAAGACACCACAGACCTCGTCCAAGGAAACGTAAGGATACGGCAAGACTCGACCAGGAGCCCGACGCAGCGCCGATGGATTTTGGAAACACGGAAGACTCACAGAACTCTGCCCCCGGCAGCACGCCAAATGCCAAACTGGGCATGGCCAACAAGGGCCCGGATTCGCAGAGCGTCACAAAGAGGTAAGTATTTGCAACGGCGGCAGAGCATCCGAGGCTCCCTTGGCTGCGCATATCTCACCTTGGAGTTCAGCTTGGCTAACAGTAGAGCCCCCCGCACCCCTAACAGGTTGCAAACTGAACTGATGCAACTAATGACTTCACCCGCGCCCGGAGTCTCGGCCTTTCCCTCCGCCGACGGCAACTTGCTTTCCTGGTCCGCCACCATCGAGGGACCGGATGATACGCCATACACAGGCCTCACCCTAAAGCTATCCTTTGCCTTCCCCGCCAACTACCCATACTCGCCGCCCACCGTACTCTTCAAGACACCCATATACCACCCCAACGTGGACTTCTCGGGACGGATCTGCCTCGACATCCTCAAGGACAAGTGGACAGCCGCATACAATATCCAGACTGTGCTTCTGAGCCTCCAGAGCCTTCTAGGAGAGCCAAACAAGTGCGTTGCTCCTCAAATCATGCCGCCATTAAAGACTTATGGAACGATGGCAGCCTCATAATACTAACTTGCATGCCACCACCAGTGCGTCGCCCCTGAACGGTGAAGCTGCAGAGCTATGGGATAAGAATATGGAGGAGTTCAAGCGCAAGGTCTTGGGACGTCACCAGGACATTGACGAGGAGTGAAAATTTGGCATACAATAGGATGATTTACGCAGCAGGCGCCTTGTCTTGATCCTATTTGGGTTTGTTTCTTTCATAGAGGTTGGGCATCGGGCTGCGGTTTGAATCAGACATGAAAACCGGAGTACTGAAGCGTTGTATGGAATTATTTTTCCTCCTCTGTTGACAGTCCATCTTCCGCTCTCGCCCAGCACCGTTAGGCGAATCAAAGCCGGAATCAAAGCCCGGCGGATCATATCTTGAGCTCTGGCGTACCAAACTTTCACGCTCTTGAAGGGGAGCTTGACGACAGGAAATGGTCCTAGTTTGGAATCTGTCGAGCAGATGATATTTTATACTGCAATGGTCCATACCGGTCTTGCCTGGTTTGCTAATCACAGAATGTGCAGCGCTGTCGTCTGCCAGGAATCTCCAGTATCTGTCAAGCGGCAGGCTGACGTGCCTATCGTCTACTGTTTGGACCTGTAAATCAAGATAAACCATCTCCTACGTATGACAGTACAAACGCGTCCCAGCCGATTTCCTTGTCGAAAATGCTCAATGTTGACGCCTGTCGGGTGTGGAGAAACTCATAGCGTTTGGTTGTTGAACTGCCTCGTTGCTCATTGTGAGGAAGGTCTGAAGCTAATGCCAATCAAAAACTCCGTAAAGCCCAGATGCCGCCAGAAAACCCCATGATTGTTTTTGTCCCTTTTCGCCCTGTAGTTCCATAGAAAGCACTTCTTTATTCATCAACCACGACGGTTTGCAGGCCCTTGGGGTTCTTAGTGTTGACGGCCTGGACATAGCTGTAGAGCTTCTCCTTGGCGTCCTCAGAGTCGTTTCGCCTCCGCGAGATGCGGACACGGATCCGGTACGGGACACCCTTCACACCCTGCTCCCAGACCTTCTTGTTGAGCTGGGGGTCAACACGGACATCGGTAGTTCCCTGCTTGGGGTCAGTACGGATTCGTAAACGCTCGTTCGGTGGATCGACAGTAGGTAGAGACTGTGAGGCTGGTTCGTCTGGTTTTTTGATCGGTGTTCTGAGGGAGGGCATTCCATACCATGGCCTGGGTGGCGAAGTCCTTGATCTCCTTGATGGCCTTGGGGGCACGCTTCTTGAAGGTGCAGCCGTGTAACTGTGCAGCACTCAGTCAGCTTCTGATTGTCGGGCACGCCAAACAATTTCAATCGCCCAATTAACTAAAGCGGCAAAACATACTCTCTTGTGGAGGTGGATGGTGTACTCGCGGGCGACAACATCGGCAATGGCCGAGCGCTGGGTCTTGCCCGTAGGCTTCTTCGCTTTCGTCGACATGGTGATTGCTGTAACTGGAGGACAGACTATTAGGGTTATGACTTCGGCTTTTGTGATTGACAAATCGGCGAGATGATCGAGAGAAATGGCGGCGTTGACCTACTTTGGGATTGTCGGAAAGTTGGCGACGTCGAGATGCGGGCGGGCGGATTCGATCTTCGAATATGGTGGTCCTGTGAATTTCCTTGTGTGCAAAGAATTGCTGCCCGCCCTGCAATTTACATTCACGTGATACCGACCCACTATTTTGCAAAGTGCACAGACAGGTTGTGTATGCGGTACAAAGGTACCTGCTCATTAGTGATTGATGCAGGGTAGGAAAGTGTCCATTTTTGTGGAAACGGCAAATGCAACAGTGTTGGTTGCTAGAACTAACGCGTGACTTCAGATTCCCGGCGCGAAATGACCAAGCAAATCGAAGGACTTGGCACTTTGCTTCTGGAGATGCCTATCGTTTCCCGCACTCTGTTCCGACTGATCGTACAGCCTACAGATCCCACGTTTGACCATTGACTCAGGGTCGTGGCTACATATTACCTCCCTCACGACAAAATTAAACAATCGTATGCAGTTCATGCTTTGCCTGGTGCTTGTAATCAGTTTCGATTGCTTGAAGACTCGCACAGGTGTGCACGGCCCGTCGCCCGCCACTGACCGAGCAAGTTGGACCTCAACAAACATCGCTTAATCGTCTCGCGACATTCGCTGCCAATCGACATCTACTCAGCGATTGACGCGGGGTCAGGCGTCACGATCTTCTCAATCTACCGGCGCAGAGACGGACCGCGCGAATATAGAGGCCTCATTGGCTTTCGTCGACAATCGATATGACCCATTCAATGTCGTCGACCCCGTCGCCGCAGCCCGATATCACCCGGGACAGGCTGCCAACTCTCTTCGAAGTGCTCAGTCGGCGAACACTGCCGCCTGTTGATCTCTTTTCCTTCTACATATACATGCGAGATCAGCAGAGATCTGTGGACTACCTGGACTTTTGGTGCGACCACTCACCCTCCTCCCGACCGTAAAAGAGCTGGCCGTTTCGTGCTAACCACCACACCAGGCTCGATGTTGCTCAGCACATGACGTTATGTCGGCACTACGTACGTGAGCTGCGCCGCTCCGTCCTCATAGGAACACCTGATGCAGAAAAAATGTCGAAGCGGTCTTCGGGCATCTTGGAGAACATGGGGGGTCTGGATCATGGGCCTGGTCCATCGCGGTTTGGGCATGGCACCGAGAAGGAGAAGGACCAAGATGCGCAGATGTCGGCCTTTCTCCGCGACGAAGCGTCACATGGAGTACACGACTCTCCTGAAGGCAGCCAGCCCAGGAACATTCGACCAAGTGGGAGTTCGCCACGAGATCTGACCGATTCGCACTCACCTATGCACACCGTCGCCAGAGAAGACATTCGGGCATCTGCCGAGAAGATCCTGTACACATTCTTACTTCCTGGTGCCGAACGTGAGATCGTACTTCCTGGCTCAATCACGCAAGACGTCACGACCGCAATTGAGGAGTTCGGCCGCGACGACCCCGAAGTTTTTGACGTGGCTAAGGACTACGTCTTCCAGGCAATGGAGAGGGATGCTTTCCCAGGTTTCCTTCGAATGAAGGCACTCGGCAACCTCATCCCGCCGACGCTCATAATGCGCCTAATACTGGGCATGGTTGCTATGTTCGGAGGCTTCTGGACCGCATTTGTCCTCATCTTTCTGAACATGCCGTGGCAGGTCAGACTCTGGGTAAGTCCCCCTTTGTGCGCTGGGCCCAGACCTGATTTCCTCAGGCAAAATCGACTAACCCGCCCTCCAGCTCATATTGCCCTTCACTATTGGGGTTTACAACCTGGCCTCATACCAATACTCGCTGGATCCAATACTTGCCCTCCTGGGATTCAGCGAATACACCCCATTCACCTTCTCTCGTGTCAGAGAACCGTACGTCCGGAAGCTACTGGCTAAGCGCTCTATCATGGTTCTTGCAACCACGGTCCTCGTCGATGCGGCCTTGCTGGCGCTGTTCATCGCAGTGCCCGGAAAGCGGCTTTGATCGCAAAGCCGAACAAAATTACCACCGCGCTAGACCAGCACGGCGAATCGATATACTGGCGTAACGGGCATCAGGATTCAACAGGACAACCATAGTTTTCTTTACCTCCGTCTCAGCATTGCGTTTCTTTTTCGGGTTTTTACTCCATGCATGTAGAGGAGCTAGAATCACTCTACAAGTCTGGATATTTTCTGGGTACTCTAGTGTCGTTGGGATGCGGTACTTTTGTTGTGCGCCTCATTCGTGGGGCTTTACTCGTCGCCCGGCGCATTTCCAACCGGGCATCTAATGTATCAAAGCATCTCGGCTTCTAATGTTAGACAACCCCAAAAACGTTGGGGACAAAATAGTGCGCGTATCTTCTGGTCAGTGATCCTTCGTACTATTTGATAGGATGCTGTATGGCCTATGCTGGGTTTGAGCGTGGCAAGAGTTTAGCATCGGTACTATTGAATCCTAGCCGCTGCCCGTATGAAATCTTGCAGTAAGATACAGTAGTCACGATGCAGGATACTTGCCCTAACATTACAACTTCCTCCGACTTGACCTCTTCTTGGTGTTTAAGTCATCCTCATCCGTATCTACGTCCATTGCCTCATCGCCATTGTCTACTAGCCTACCCACATTCGCTCGCTTGCCAAATCCCAAGCGCCGACCCGCACCCATAGGGAGCTTCCTAGAGGGACCGGTTGCGCTGGCGCCGGCCTCGCCGGCGTGTTTCTCCTCGTCGACAAGACGCTGAATCTTGCTGTCCCACTCGGCCTGCTCTGTCGTATTGGCCACGGCCGTCTGCCGGACCTTGGCAATCTCAGTGTCGAGGTCATCAAGCGCAGCCCGGCACCGATTGTGCCACTGGTGCAGCTCGCCAATAAGGTGCGGGACGGTGCCGGGCGCGAGATCACGGAGGGGTGAAACGGCTGACACCCGTACGACGCCGTGGGCCGGGTCCAGCTTGGCGGCAATGAGGCCCGCGTAGACGGCGCTGACGACGAGGCTCTCGAGCTCACGCTTCGTCTGTAGCTGCAGGCTGGCCATTAGGGCATTGTACCGGAGCGCGGCCTTATCACGAGCCAGCGAGAGGAGCGACAGCTGCCGGAGCTTGAGGGCCTGGGCATCGTTGAGTGGGGGCAGGCCGGATGTCTGGATGTAGGTTTGCCAGCTGCCGTAGCTGAAGATCCGGAGCACCGTGAGGGCGTGCGAGTAGTCGGCCGACGTAGCGAGGGCCTGGATCTCGGGCCGGGCTAGGAGCTCGGCGAATATGAAGGTGTTGGGTGCCAAGGTCGCCTGGAGGACTAGGTCGGCTGCAGCCCTGGGGGAGGTGGCTGCCTTGGACAGGGCAAGGAACGGCTGCGGGACATTGTAGGTTAGAATCACCACATAGCTGGGTTACGAAGAGACGGTAAGATCGTATACCTCCAATGCATTGAGCGCCTTGGCCTGCTCCATTGTGGGCTAGGTATTTGGGGCTCGTGTTCTGGAGGGGTCCGGCAGACTGGGTTGATGCCTTGTTCCGTTCTGATCACTGTTTTGGCACCGACGGGATAGTAGGAGTGCTGATATTGATTCAGTCGAAGTTGACATCGCATCAGTGATGCACGTCGGGATCAACAGCCGGAGTGGGGGGGGGGGGGG
>JARHUK010000716.1:0-12585 GCA_031001725.1 Pseudopyricularia javanii
GGGCGGACGAGGTAGACTGTGGAGTAGTGGGGGTGGAGGGGGGAGCCGCTGATCCATAGCAGCACGCAAGCAGCATACAGCACCTACAGTGCAGCTACAGCGTTACATCATCGGTTAGCCAGCCGACTACTCGCGTGCTTTCTGACAGGATTTTTATTTTTGTTTTTTGGCCAGGCTCTCAAGTATGACCATGAATGGGAGGGAGCCTCGAAGAAAGAATTGTGAGTTGCGCCAAGCTTTCCAGGAACGACATTTTGGGAGCATTGACAAAATAAAAGAAAGGAACGCTCCTGTTAACAACCAAGAAGCTTACCGGGCGCTTAAGACTGTCCGTAGACTGATATCAGGCTAGACTGGACTGACTGGTCATGAGCTTCAACTGCATTGATCCGCCATCGGGTCGCATTGTACCATGGGCTTCTTCGAATATCAATTGGATGCAAGATGTGTCTCGGCATGAGGGGCAATGCACAGAGACCAATATAGGTAGGACGGCCGAGGACGGGTGGTGTTGAGCATGGCTGTGGCTCTTTGGGAGCTTTCCTTTTGGTTACCTAACTAGCTAATAATAATATGATAATATCATGTACCTATACATCTTGATAGCCAGTCATCGAAATACCCATCTTACATCCTACCAAGGTACAGTAAACAAATCTCCCAGCTATCCTGGGACGGCTAGGTACCTATACATTCCCCTCGTGACCAGATACCACCAAGAAAGCGTCTCCATGCAATCCCTCAGCAACCTTTCAGCCGAAGCATCCAGGCGCAGTCCCGTCTAACGTTTACGTATATTAATTAGTGTGGAGAGAACAAGCTGCATATCCAAGTACCACCCAAGCCACACGAAAACCTAGCCGATGCTTCTGGCCAGATAGAACTCGGCATTCGGTATGCTGTCTGTCCTCTGGCCCCTTGTGCATCTCTCCCCCGGTGACCTCTCTGTCCCCTCTTGTCGCTTTACTCTTCCTTCCTTCTACAACCCTCGAACCACCATCAGCATCAGCATCAGCAGCAAACGAGGCCACCACCGTCAGCTTAAATAGCAACCCATCTCGCGCTCCCAGATCCGGTCAGTCCATCCCGCAACACCATCTCCCTCATCTGCATTGCTGCCCATCATCCGTGAGAACTCTCTGCCAGTTCTAACCGCTTTTCTTTTATCACTACCGCAGCCAGGTATTCTGCACAACAGGCATAGAAAAACCAAGGCACCGTCTTCTCGGCTCCTTCTTCTTCTTTTTTCAAAATGGTATTATTACTACCCTCCTCACGCCCCCTTACGCGTTCGCTTGGTCCAGTTGCAGCCCGCTCCCGCTGTTTCCAGAGCAATGCCACCCCTCGTTCCCTCTCGACTGCCTGTGCCGCCGCCCGTGGTCAAGCCAAATCCGCAGCCCTCCGCAGGCCCACGGCCGCCGCGCGAACAAGCAGCTTACTTTCGCCGAGCTCGTCTGTTCGTATGCTGACAACTCAACGCGAAAAGGTCAAAGTTCTCCTGGTTCTCTACGACGGCGGACAGCACGCCAAGGATGTAAGTATTCTTCTCATCAAGTCATCTCTCCCACTCCCGTCACTCTTTTGTGCCATGGCCATTGGAAGCAATCTAGCCTCGGGGCGGCCGTGACGTCGTCTGGTGCCGTTCGTCTCCCATGCTACCTCGCTCCATAAGCGTCAAACTTGAATCGCCCGATGGCTGCAACAGTTGCAGGGATTCTTGGCATGTTTACTGGGGAAGAGGGGGGCACTGTGGGGTAGCTTCTTGAATGACGGCATCTTCGGATCGACGGCGATATGTCGGCATTGGACGACGACCCGCTGGAAAGAGAGCTGTCTGCAAATTTGGCCAGCAATATGCTAATTTGCCCCTCTAACAACCGCTCCAGGTTCCTGAGCTTCTCGGAACTACCGAGAACGAGCTAGGCATTCGCAAGTGGCTCGAGGACCAGGGCCACACTCTGGTCACCACCTCAGACAAAGAGGGCGAGAACTCCAAATTCGACCAGGAGTTGGAGGATGCCGAGATCATCATCACCACCCCGTACGTTACTCCAATAATGCCCATTTTACCGAGCTGTTCAGCCGGAAGCTGACAGGAACTCATAGCTTCCACCCTGGCTACCTGACTGCCGAGAGGTTGGCTCGCGCCAAGAAACTCAAGCTCGCCGTCACGGCCGGTATCGGTTCCGACCATGTCGACCTGAACGCTGCCAACAAGACCAACGGCGGCATCACTGTCGCCGAGGTCACCGGCTCCAATGTCGTTTCCGTTGCCGAGCACGTCGTCATGACCATCCTTGTCCTCGTCCGCAACTTCGTCCCCGCCCACGAGATGATCGAGGCCGGCGAGTGGGACGTTGCCGGCGCTGCCAAGAACGAGTTCGACCTGGAGGGCAAGGTTGTCGGCACCGTCGCCGTCGGCCGCATCGGCGAGCGCGTCCTCCGCCGCCTCAAGCCCTTTGACTGCAAGGAGCTCCTCTACTACGACTACCAGCCCCTGTCCCCCGAGGTGGAGAAGGAGATTGGCTGCCGTCGCGTGGAGAACCTCGAGGAGATGCTCGCCCAGTGTGACGTCGTCACCATCAACTGCCCGCTGCACGAGAAGACCCGCGGCCTGTTCAACAAGGAGCTCATCTCCAAGATGAAGAAGGGTAAGTTATCTTGCGAGCAATCTTGTTCTTTTGGCGCGTGACTGCGCCGAACCACCAGAAACATATCAGCTGACACGCACAGGCTCGTGGCTCGTCAACACCGCCCGCGGCGCCATCGTCGTCAAGGAGGACGTCGCCGAGGCACTCAAGTCGGGCCACCTCCGCGGATACGGCGGCGACGTCTGGTTCCCCCAGCCCGCGCCCAAGGACCACCCGCTGCGCTACGCCAAGAACCCCTTCGGCGGCGGCAACGCCATGGTGCCCCACATGTCGGGCACCTCGCTCGACGCGCAGAAGCGCTACGCCGACGGCACCAAGGCCATCCTCGAGAGCTACCTCAGCGGCAAGCACGACTACAGGCCCCAGGACCTCATTGTCCACAACGGCGATTACGCCACCAAGGCGTATGGTGAGCGTAGCAAGGTCGGCAAGGCGTGAGGGTGTTGTTATAGGTTTATAAATTAATGAGAACAAATGACCAAAATTGCCCTGCACATGTTTTCCTGCCTGGCTGTATCGTGATTTTGTTGACACCGGATGCGACACGGATTTTGACCCAGTCCGAGTTTGTGTTGAGCGTCGAGATACCAAATCGACTGGAAGATGCCAGGGTTAGGGTGTCATCAACCCTAACCCTCCTGCTCGATGTACACCCACTCCAACTGTCGCGTCGATGGTTGAGTTCTACAATCTTCAACCAAACCACATTGACCAAGGATTCGAATGTCTGCTTTCATGACGTTTTCAGGCCCAAGCAGCCACATGATATTAAATTCATTGATTGGGTTCTAGGAAATTGTTTTCCTTGTCTACGCGTCATTCGCTTCGCTGCCTGTTCAAGGTTCTTCTCTGGATCGCACGTCCCGTCCGGCCATACAATGCCACATCACGATGATGGTACTCTTGGAGACTTGAACATCTCGTCGACAGGGGCCAGTGCCAACCATGCCCCAATCTTTCGCATTCCAACCAGGCCTGTATCGGCGGTTGAGCATCCTATGGTGATCAAGGACCACGACAAAGCCGTCAAGACCTTTGGCAACAATTTCAACTTTGCCACAGTGCTTGACCACGAGAGTGCCCAGTTGTCGGTGCCATTGTACACCCGCTACGACAATCCTGTCGTGCGGCCCATCATCTCCCACAATGCGCCAAGCCACAATGTTTTACTCAAGATCGAGGTCCCTCGCAGGACTGGCAGGAAGCGGAAGCGAGGCAGCGCTGGTCCTTGGCTCGGGACCGGGCCTGACGGAACGCCGGAGCAGCACGGCCCAGTAGACTCTCAGCAGCCAATCCTCATGTCCCAGAAAGGACTTGACCAGCCCAATACTCTCCGGCGAAAACTGCAGGACAATGTCGGCAGGTACAAGGTCGAGGCCGTAGGGCTCATCAGGAACACCCACCGGTACAGGGGTAAGCTGATCTCCTCGGTGTCTCTGCTCTTGTAGTTGGATCTAACCAATGCATGCATACACTTAGGCCTGGTCGACTACCAATACTCTACAGTAAACTCTCCGTTTGTAAACAGCATCATAGACAAGGTCCTTCCCGGCGATGGTTAGTCCCACTAGGCCCCTATGGATGCCTATATAGACCGGTTGTATATGCATGAATGCCAAATACTAACGCTATACTGCTTCGATTACCAGTCTCCGAAATGCGCAAGTTCTCTATCGAACCAGGAACCGCAAAACCCCCAAACGTGGAGATTGTTCCACCACCAGTCTTCAGCCACATGAATCTTCCCTTCCACTACAACTACTCTCAAAACCCCTACGTCCGCACGGTACATAGCGAGGGTGGCGCCACCACAGTCAACGTTACCGCGCGCAACAACCATGCAGGCTACTTTATCGCACACAATGCATACCCAGCCCCCACTGCTCCCTCGAGGAGCCCAAACTTTGAGGACCCACAAATGGCCGCAGTCATACACGAGCTGTCCTCTGCCTTTGACGAACGGCCAATTTGGACGCGACGCTCACTGATGAATCGCCTCGCGACCTCGTCGCGTGTCAGCGAGCTCAGTGACAACTTCATCAAGTATGCGATCCCCTTCTTCGCCTACCAGTTCAAGGGAGGACCCTGGCGGGATGCCATGGTTCGGTATGGCGTCGATCCCCGGACCGACCCGGCGTGCCGGATATACCAGACTCTCATGTTCAAGACACGCCGTGCCGAAGGAGGCAACCCAGACCAGCAATGGGCCTCTGTGCGCAGATCTGAAAACTCGACTCGTAAGTGGCGTGGAGGGCCAACGCTCAGTGCCGGCGGGACCAGGGACGGATACGACGACGCCAACAGCCACATCTTTAACGGCAAGACATTCTGCACAGATGGCAAGGTCTGGCAGGTGTGCGACATCACCGATCCCCTGCTAGTCAAGATCTTTGCCAGTGCCGAGACCCGGTCCGAGTGTGAGGATTCCGGGTGTGGCTGGTACCGCCGTGGGCTGTGGGCCAAAGCCCGCGCCATCATGAAGTGCAAGATGCTCGCGATTGCCTTTGGCCGCACCCTGTCGGACCAGGATTTCACCTCGGCTCTGGCTTTGGACGACGGCACCCCGGAGCCGATCCCTGTCGCGAGCCAGAACGGCAATAGTCAGGCGAACGTCCGTCTTGCCCACGTGAATGTGCCCCTGCCCGATCTGAAGCTCACCGAAGCGGAGATGTCAGTCATTCGCGGCCACGGGCAGTCCCGCTTCAGCACGACGTCTCGCAAGCGTAAAAAGACCAGCCATGGCTTCTCGTACCGCGTGCCGCTGATAAACGCCCGCAGTGGCGCGTTGGGCAAGGACACGGCCTCGCCCGGTAGTGGTACGCCGATGCAGACGCCTGCTGGAGACTCGGCCGATAACGGTGACCAGGACATCCCTCTCCGCTCGGTCGAGGACGTCATCAACGAGGATGACGACGACGAAGTGGACGATGACGGCGACGGTGAGGTTAACGGTGATGAGGAGGAAGAAGACGAGGAAGAGGACGATGAGGAGTCTGATTTTGACGGAGACGAGCTCGAGGGTGACGAGACGGCTAACCCAGCCGCAAAGTCCTCAAGCACGTATCCACTACGGACGGTACGGTTTGATATACCTGGCCAAGTCAATGACGGCCGCGACTACAACGTTCAGCAGGGACAGTACAGTGATGCGGGCTTGACTAATGACGGCCAAGAGCCTCTGGGTGATGAGTTTGCGACAGATCACGAGGAGCGAGGTTTTAGCAGTGCTGTAAAGGACTGACTCCGGAATCACCCGCCTCCTTCATAGCTGTGAAACGATATGGCAGTGCCGTGCATTACACTCAAGTCAATACAGTCTCAAGAATCCAAATGAAACCCATCATTCACTAATCGTACTACGACGAATGTGCAGCTTAGAAATGATTTGTCAATTGTGACCGTGACCGGCAAAAGGTAAAACGCATAGCTTCTGGTCACTCGAACCTACAGAATGCAAAGCCAACCAAACAGCGGCCCAAGGCCATCAACATATACCCTACCCTACCTTGAACAACACGATAATTTCTGCTCATCCTAGGTAGATCTTGCACCCAGCTTATCATTGAACCTGCAACACTTTGCTCTTGCTTGCCTTTTGCTCCATCATGCCCTTTACCCAACCATCGACTTCACGCAGTGCTTTGCGCGGCCACTTCCTGCGCTTGAGAAGAAACCCCTGGATCTCAGCCGGGGAGAACTGCCCGTCAGCTATCTTGGAGCCGAACTCGGTCGCTATTCTGGCCAGCTCTTCTGCGTTGGTGATGGGGAGTTCTGCCTCGTCCGCGCCAGTGGGCAACAGAAGCGGCTCGGCCGCCTCGGCCTCGGCCTCGGCCTTGTCACGCGCCGGGGCGGGGAAAGACGTCGGCCTCGCGTTCTTGTCCGTGTCGTACATGCGCGCAAAGAGCTCGCTGGCCTGCTCCTGCGTTGCGTTCGAGAAGGCCACCTGCATATCGACGCGGCCCGGGCGGATAAGGGCGTCGTCGAGCGTCTCGGGCTGGTTGGTGGTCATGATGAGCACGCGGCCCTCGTGGGATGCCACGCCGTCCACAGCGTTGAGCAGGCCCGAGAGCGAGATGCCCTCGCCCGCGGGCTTGGTGGCGGCCTGGCTGCCGCCGCCGACCCCACCGCCTCTGGTCCTTCTGTCGGCGCCGCGCCTCGGTTTGACCTTTGAGTCTTCGCCGTCGTCGCCTTCGTCGCCGCCGCGGGCCTCCTGCTCATCGCGGCAGACCAGGCCGGCCGTGTCGATGTCCTCGAGCAGGACGACGCACCGCCTCGGTAGGTTGTTGAACAGCGCCGACAGGTCCTCCTCCGTCAGCTGCGGCTCCTGCAGGCTAATGACGAATATGTCCAGCCCGAAGACGCCCGCCAGCGCAAACGATAGCGAGGTCTTGCCCGTCCCGGGGGGGCCGTGGAACAGGTAGCCTCTGCGCAGAGGGATGCCGCGGTTCGCGTACCAGCGCGGCGTCTCCGGGTGCAGGTACTCGTTCATGTCGGAGAGGACGCCGTTCTTTTGCTCGCGGTCGAGTACGACCGTGTTCATGGGCCGGACGGGCCTGTTGGCGACCTGCGTCCACGACTGCCGGCCGTTGCGGCGCATGAGGGAGGCGTTGGGCCGCTTGATGACAGTTTTGGCGTAGTGGTCCTTGTAGTAGTGCTCCCTAGCGTGGCAGAGCAGCTCCTTGATAGGATCTGTTGGAGGGGTCGCGGATATGACTTGGTTTAGTGACTTTTGTGACTGTTTGTGGGTTGAAATGCAGCATGGGGAAATGGGAGCTTGGGTTTGGGAGGTGAGAGTTTGCCACTGACCTGGAGAAAGTCCGAAACAGGAAATGACCATGAGCTCCCTGTCTCTGAAGGGACTGCTGCCTACAGGTCCTAATATGGCATTACCATCCGCCACGATATCGCGCTTCCTGTTAAGCTTGAAATACCTGTGCCGGAACCAGAAATCGTGGACTCCGAGGGCGGGAATGAACCGTGGTGGCTATTGAGAAAAAGATGGAAGTCATATCAGCGAGTTCTGAAACAAAGCACAGCGGGGCGTGGGTGACGGTCAAACTTACCATGCTCGCCTTCAGGTTCGAAAAGTTGACGTACTCGGTCCCGTCCTCGCCGATGGTCACAGGCGCGGCGAGGTCCCTGGCGCCGCCGTGGTGGTCATCCCACGCGGAACCACCCACCGACTCGGCCATGAGCAGCCTGGACCTACCGGTCCGCGGCTGCGCGGCCAGCCACCCCATGACGTGGTCAAAGATCTCGTCCTCGCTGCTGATGCTAACGCTGGCGGTCAGGTACTCGAGCACAAGCCCCTGCCAGACGAGGAGCCAGAGCTGGCGGCCGATACGGTAGGCAGCCCAGGCGAAGCCCATGGCCGTCACGAGCGCGGTCGGGTCGATTCCCAGGTGCGTGCCGATTGTGTGGTTGACGAGCATGACGGTGCGCATCAGGGCGTTGGCGTGCATGCCGCCCAGCAGTGGCATCAAGAGGCCCTCTACGCCCATGCCGCCCATGCGGAGGCCGTTGCTGCTGCTGCTGCCGCCGCCGCCACCGAGTGGAGGCGTGTTGTTGACGCCGGCTGTGCCGGGCTCTGGTGTGATGGTCATGTTGTTGACGTTTGCTATGGAAGGCAGCAGCTCTAGGAGGACCTGGTTAAAATCCATTTTTCCCCTTTGAATGTGTGGAGGTATGTCCCCGCAACGGAATACGAGTTTAAAGAACGGGGGGATGTGCTGATTTGTTGGGGGATCTGATATGGCAAGGAGTTCCTCTAGCCAAGGCGGTTGACCACGTCTTTTGGCAGCACAAACGGACAAGCCAAACGACCAGGGCAGCGCGGAAGCTAGAAAGGATGGAAACAAAGAGGCTCTTATATTCCGCAGGGTGGAGGGTGAGATGGATGCGCACTCCTTTGCGGCTCAGCGACGCGAATCCTCAAACGTCTCTCGCTCTCTCTCTCTCTCTCTCTCGCCACTGAAAATGTGGCAGTAGAGGCGTAAATGGAGATGAGGGATGAAGGAGTTTTGCTTTTGGCACTCGGTGAAAGTAAGGCTTTTTGTGACTTGACTCAACTGGACGAGAACTTACAAGGTTCTGAGGCGTTTGTATTGTTTGTCCCTCCCGAGACTCTCCTGTCGTCACACTGCGAGGATTTTAAGTAGCACAAACTACCCACCTTGTAAGGTACCTATAAGTAGATAGGTTCTTTTTATTTCCCCCGAGTGTGCATAAACCAGCCGCTTTTTTTCTTGCAGGAAACACCTGATGTGTTCCTTTTGGGCTTTTTCTTTAGGCCAAACGTCTCTCTGATTTGTTTGTTTATGTTTTTTTTCTTGATTTTTTTCGTGTATGTGTGTGTGATGGTCGCCCCAGCGCGGGTCTAAAAAAAAGGTCGCAATAGCAAGACGACAACAGACCAATCTCGTGGTCGTACAATGTCTGTTGGTGCCCAAACTCAAACAACGACGTTCTCTGTACCAAGTCTTGTCCGGACCTGTTTTTATGCCTTGTAAGATGAGCAGGAATAAGAGGCGGTGCGTAATCGAGAGGGTGTGATATATATAATGGTTGTGCCGCCTAATCCAATGTCGGTAGGCACCTGATATCTGATTTGTACTCGTGGGCAGCCAAGCATTTGCTTACAGTCCAAACTAAATGATTGGGACTTTGATGCAAGGGAGGGATCTGCCCAGCAATACAAAGGGAGGCAACGCAAGGCGATGAATACTCGCCACTTAAGAAAATTGGGGTCTCGAACTACAGTACACCCTGTACAGATAGAGGTAGGTCTCAGCACTGATGGTTGAGAGAGGGTGTAGGTATGATCCTTTTATACATGAGCCACGCACTCGTTTGCGATTCGCATATCTGTGGCGACCGTATTGCGATTTCAGCCAGTAAGAAACAGTATCACGCTGACAAGAAAAGGGGAAACGATAAATGCACGTAGTGGGCTAAGTGGAAATCGGCCTAGTTTTAAGAGAGTGACTTCCAATGAGTGGCCAAAAAAAGTGTGACTCACGCACCTATCAAGAGGCCTTAAAATCTCCCTGTCCCCGGCACTTGTGAGAATATAGTGCAGTGCATACGTCTTTCTTGAAAACTGTGTGCCTGTCCCAAATATTGTGCAGTACTCGATAAAAGATAACTTCCCAGTCTGATCTGTCTGGCTTGCTGGCTGATAAGTAGATGGCGCATGAAACGCGGCGCGGCTGCTGCCTGGCATATGGCACACAGGCACACATGTCGTTGGTTCTTCCACTTGCTGCCTCACATGGTAGTGGAAAAACTCCCGTACCAACGGGGCGGCCTTGTTTGTCAGCCGCATGGGGCTGAATCCACGCGCGCGTCTCGGTTTTCCCTTCCACTTACCGAAGACCATGATGCGCGTGCTTGCTTGGCTTTCTCGGGGACCTCCGCATGAGGGGTTATCCCCAAGCTTGATATTGTCCCGACTTTTTGGTTCTTGAGCCGGCAACCAGTCCTTTTTTGGGGCTGAATGGATGGCTACCTTGTCCAATTAGGAAATCCTTGAATCGTCGTGATGGTGATGGCAGTTTGTGTTGGCACATCTCAAAACCGAAACGACTGGTCCTCAGCGAGAAAGCCCTGGTGCAACGCACCCAAGTCAATCCTTGGGTTTAAACCACCCCGAAGGCCTCAGCGGCCGGCAAGATGCCCAAGGCGCCTAAAATGTTGTTGGCTTTGAAGTTGCATGCGGCCACGCTGCGTGACCACTTCACTGGGGCCTCGCGGGGCGGCCTCGACCGGTTTGAGGAAAGCAAAAATGCATATTTTTAAGAAAGAAAAAATAAAAATAGTCGACACGCTGCTTTTTGGTTACTTTTCTGGCCCATTGCCAAGACGCCTCAAAAACAAAAGAAATCCCAGAGACCAAGCAAACGCCATCCCGTGATGCAAAAAAACAAAAACAAAGACCGCCCACGAAAGCCACAAAGTCCAATGACACGACACACCTTGGACGCCTGTGGCTCTAGTTCTCAGGACGCGATGTGTGCCCTTTTCCGAGGCTGTCCGTCCTCCTGGGCCTGCTTCTCCGTCTCCCACAAGTGCGCGCCAGCCTCGCGCAGGAGCCGGACGCACTCCTCATTGCCCATCTTCTCTGCCAGGAAGAGCGCCGTGTTGTTCGCCCTGTTCCGGAGGTGGACACTGCCTCCGCGCGTCAATATCTCCCTCAGGACGTCCGCATTGGGCCCCACAGAGGCCAGGTGCACAGCCGTGTTGCCCGCGTAGTCGGACGTTTTCAGCAGAGGGTGCGCGCTGTGCTCGTCGCCCTCGAGCAGGCGCCTGACTGTCTCCAGTTCACCGTTGCGGATGGCGTAGCCGAGCTCGGTGAAGCGCGTCTCGACGACCGTCAAGTTGCCGCTGCTACCGCCATTGCCCCCCGACGACAGACTCCCGTAGTCGAGGCTGCCGCCAGGGTGAGAAAAGGATGTGGTCGACGTCTCGGTCATCTCACCACGGAGCGACTGGGCCATCCTGGCCGTGATGTCGGCGTACGTGAGCCCTTCGATGGCGAGCAGGTACGACAGCTTGGTCAGGGCGCCCTCGGTGGTCAGGTCCTGGCCAAATACGACGCCGGCACGCCCGAGTGCGGTGCCGGGCGCGTACAGCGGCGAGACGAAGCCGTTGGTGCACTGGCTGACATTGACTATGACGATCTCGCGCTCGACGGCGGCGCGGATGACCTTGGTCAGGCTGCCATCGACTCCTGAGGGGGCGTTGCCCATGCCGAAGGTCTCGAGGATCAGGCCCTTTAGCCCTGGGACGCGGAGGACCGAGTCAAGCATCTCGGGCTTGATGCCAGGGAATATCCTCAGGCAGGCCACGTGAGCCGTGTCGAGGTAGGTTGTGACCTGGAAGCTGGCGATCCTCGTCGGCCGGCGCACGAGCTGCCAGTTGACGTCGACGCCAAGGCTGGTAACCTTGGCGATGGGCGGGCAGTTGGGGCTGTCAAAGGCGGCAAAGGCTGAGGCTGAGACCTTTGTGGTCCTGTTACCGCGGTAGAGGGCGTGATGGAAGAACAGGCAGACCTCGGGTATGACAAAGGTCCCGGCGATGATCAGGGAGCCTAGAAGGTTGTCGACGGCGTCGGTCTGCAGGGCAAAAATGGACGCCTGTGACCCTGTCAGGATCACGGGCTTGCCCAGATCAGCCATCATGAACGACAGGGCCGAGGCGGAGTAGGCCAGCGAGTCGGTGCCGTGGAGGACTACAAAGCCGTCAAATAGGTGGTAGTTTTCCTTAACGGTCTGGGCGATCTCGGCCCAGCCCTCGGATGAAATGGAGCTCGAGTCCAGCAGCGGGGAGAACTCGAGGGCGCAGTACCTGATGTGGCGGGAGTAAGAACTGGGCGGCGTCCTCAAACTTGGCAGCTCCAGCTGCTTTCCCCGGTGGTACGCATGGAGTTCTGCATCAGTTAGCAAAGTCCATTGATGATAGCAGCCAGTGGTGGCACGGCCTTGTATATCAACATACCTCCCACGGGTGTCGCGTCGTTAAAAGACGGCAATGGCGACATGGCGCGCTCCATAAAGTTGTCGACGGGAACCAAGCCATCTGCAGAGGGCTGCATACATATCGTACCGCCTGTGATGATGATGAGCACCCTTGACTCTGGGTAAGGAGAGGGAGGGGTCTTTTGACCCGGAGCGGCGGTAGGAGATCCCATGGCGATGCGGTATATAGAAGTTAGTGAGGAAAGATGGATGACTTGAGAGGTGAAATTTAGATGGGCACAAATCGTGAAGCTTAATCTGGACAGTAGGTATTATGCAAGACCAGGTCAGATAAGAAGGGCGGTAGATATCATGTGTGGCGTTTTTGGATGAAAATATACAGATAACAACAACGGCGCATGGCCAACTTTGCTTTGTTCACCCCGGCTTTTTAAAAGGCGTCATTCATCATTTGAATT
>JARHUK010000716.1:12606-23761 GCA_031001725.1 Pseudopyricularia javanii
TGAGTCCGAAAAATCTTAGAAATTAAAACGAAAACAAGAAAAAAAATGAAAAATCGCACATGACTTGACTTCAAGTTCTTATGGGGTAATAGATTTCTCGTAGGCCCGCAGCTTGTTGTCGTTGTTCATGTACCAACCACGCAGTAGTCAGGGGCGATTCTGGCGACGAAGGGACAAGGTTTGTGAGGCTCCCCCCACGGACCGTCGCCAAGGACGTATTTGAAATGTAGGGACAAAGCTATTTGGCTCTTTTTAGCCCTTGAATAAATTATTAGCAGATGATATGGAGGCAAATCCAAGTGATGAAGATTCCGAGTGAGATGGACCTTGCTCTGTTCTGTTCTGTTCTCTTCCCAAAAACCCAGCCATATTCACTAAAGGAAGCTCACAGCAGGTGCATATCCAGACTTTGGGTCTAGGTCTCTTGCCTGAGCCATCTCTGCTCCTGCAATGCCCCTTCCTTGCAACTGCACGCAACGCAACATAGATTTAAACCCATATTAGGTAATTGTAATTGGCGCCGGTGCCGGAGAAGAGTTTTCTCAATAGGCAATGGCAAGCTCCTTTGACCGGAGACAAAAAACTGACCGAGGCTTGGTGGCATTTTTGGCGCTGCCATTAAGTGGGGGCATGATCCGCTTTTCTATTCTTGGGCGGTGAGACACGAAGTTGTAAACCCCTGCTTGAGAGCTGCAAATCGCAGCTCACACAGTATGTACAGACTTGATCCCTGTGGTAATAAGGATAAGGTAATACTAGTAGCACCTTCCTTTCTTTGACCTTCACCTTAGCTAAGCTGTCGCCAATCGAACCCCGCCGTTCACCGCCGCCCAATCAAAGGTAAGGGTCGGATGGCCTCGACTGGCAGCTTTGCCTCGATAACAAATACCTACCGTTAATTATTTATTGTCTTTCCCAACTCGACTCTAGCGAGCAGAAGTCTGGCTCAAAAGGATATTGAGAAACAGCCCGTCAGAGGATATCTGAAAACAGACAAGCAGCCATGTCCTTGGAATCTCCCATTGCTGGCCCCGATGGGAGCACAGTAACATATGAGCTGTTGCACCAGATCCAGGACGAGTTCGAGGATGCTGAAGTGGAGCTTGGTATGTCAACACAAGAGTAACCAACCACCAGCACTTGACGTCTGTCGCGTGTTTTATGCCGTGACACCTTACAATTCCTGCTGTCTATAGTCTGTCTGCGCGACCGGGTCCACGACCGACGGGACGATCCGCAGCTGTCAGTATCGGGTGTTGCAGACAATGCTAACAAGTCCTTTGCGTCGTGTTAGTCCGTCAGCATGTCCAGATCACCAGGCCCATACTCGTGAAGCGGGCCAAGGCCATTGCCGCCATACCAAACTTCTGGCCCTTGGTCTTCGAGCAGGCGCCGCAGGACATTGACGAGTACATACAGCCCACCGACGCAAATGTGCTCATGTCCTCCCTCAGGTCCATATCTGTCTCGCATTTCGAGATCGAGGACGACGTGCCAGGCGGCGACCCTAGGAGTATCTCCATCAAGTGGGAGTTTGCTGAAAATGGCTACTTTGAGGATCCAATCCTGGAAAAGAAGTTTTGGTACCGACGTTCCAAGAGCTCCGACTGGTCCGGGCTGGTCAGCGAGCCCGTCGACATCAAATGGAAGCCCGGAAAGGACCTGACCAATGGGCTGCTCGCCATGGCGAGGCAGGTGTGGGAAGAGGACCAGCGGCAGACAAGCACTGCCCCAAACAACGCCAAATCAAAAGAGCCAACGCCTTCACAGATTGCTCTCAAGAAGAAGATAGAGAGTGCAGGCGGCGTTGGCGGCGTCAGCTTCTTTGCCTGGTTTGGCTATCGCGGCCGGCATGTCACAGCAGAAGAGAGCCGCCAAGCCCAAGAAGAAAGGCGCCTTAGGCTTCAAGGAAAGGCTTCGGAGGAGAAAAAGTCCGAAGAGGATGAGGACGTGGATGACGAGGATGACGAGGATGCGCTCGAGGTCTTCCCGGGCGGCGATGAGCTTGCCGTCTGCATTGCAGACGACCTATGGCAAGACGCCATCAAGTATTTTAGTAAGCCCTTCACGTGTTTCGATCTGTCAGCGTCTCATGTGTCCAAGTCCGTTATTGACACAAACAATGTTACAGTGCAAGCACAGGAAGATGATGGCGACGACAGTGGAGACGACTTTGAGTCCGACGGCGACGAAGATGCTGCTGCGTCTCCAATGCATACTCCAGATCAACCGCCCCCAAAGAAACAGAAGAAGTAATTGACGAACAACTGCTGACTTGCGGTGCTGCGTCTCATCTGGAGATCAGTGAAACGGTCGATGAAGGGCTGTCCATACACTTGCAACTGGTTCGCTGTCGAGATGATAGCTTGCTGTGGACGCGTGCGTGTTAGTACTTGACGACACAAAATGGACGGCCGCCTTTAATCAAGGCAAGGAACAAAGGCCTGCTCCCATTGACTTACTAATACAGTACATGCGTGGGAGTAAGTTACAAGGACCGATCTATTGGAGCGATGCTACCCGCAAACCTGAAAACACGAGTTCACGAATACTTAATATTAGTACCGATCACCGTATCGAGCTCCCCACCAGTTAGGGCCGCCCATGCGAATACGTGGTAGCAATCGGATCGACGCTCGTGCGTGACGGGAGACACTTTCTGGGGCCGGCTCGGCGTGCTCGGCATGCCACTATAAATTTCCCGTATATTAATAAAAGCTTTTCTTTTTACCCAGCGCGACACGACACAATCAAATCGAGAAAGTTTTCGCCATCCGCAACCCTTCCCAACTCTACTTGGTGCGCCTCCCGTCGGCCTTCTTCACTACCAATCAACCGGGCCCGGTTACAAGAGCCCGACTCGCAGCGTTTCATCTTGGCACGCTTGTATGGATACCCTTCCCGTCCTGGCACCTTGTTCCTCGTCAACCGCAACCCATGCTCCACTGCCTCAGGTCATGTTCTCCAGGCCATCCCTGACCAAATTTTTGGTTGGCCAACTACTGTCCCTGTTTCCGTTTCCATTTGCATCAGATTTAGCAGTACAAGCCCTGAATGTGGCGGATATCAGATGTCTACGTAACTTACAAAGTACGTGGTGGAAGTCACACGGTCTGGATGCTTGTTTGCTCGTTAGGTGGACTGCAGGGGTAGTGTACAGTAACCGAACCACCGCATTTGACGAACGTCGTATGTCTGTCCGAGTCTGTTCGTCTCTTTTCCTTTGTAGGTTTGTCAAGCGTGATCGAGCCTGCTTGATCGAAGCGTCATTATTCTTTTTTCCTTTTTGTTATCTCCCTCATTGCCTTTGACAAGAACGTTGACGCTCTTGTTTCCGCCTCGCCGAGTTTCTCCGTTCTTTGCAGCGTTTGACTTTCATCCCTTTTCTTTCCGCTCCAGTGTCTCTTCATTTCATCTTTTCGACTCCTGAACTCTTGTCTTCCAAATCCTGGCGATAGTGACGACGATTGGCACTCACGCTACATTGCTGGCCAGTGTCTATTCCGATATTTTCTACGACTTTAATATCTAGCCTCACGAGTTTTTAATTTCAGCAATCCAACAAGAAATATGAAATAAGTTGGAACCAGTCAACTGCCGCCATTTTCATATCCTTCTCCCGCCGCACGGTTGGGGGTTCACGTCCTTCGGCTGTTCATCTCGTCCCAAGACTTGAGCCGCACCGTCAGCCAACAAGATAGCATTCTTAGCTGCCATGATATTACCGCGGAAGGCCGTGGCGGCAGCATGTCTGCTCATACAACAGCTTCCTAGCGTAAGCGCTTTAACAGTCAACTTTGACGACCCAAACTCGGTCAAGTCTGCTGCAAGCACGGTTGCATTCGGTATGATGAAGTATTATACTGGAAACAACACTGGAGACACACCCGGGAATTTGCCAGACCCCTATTTTTGTACGACGCCTCCGATTCTAGACCTCGGAACCCTACCTCAACCATGTCGTATATGTCTTGCTAACATGACCTTTGAAATCATGCAGGGTGGGAAGCAGGCGCCATGTTCGGCACGTTGGTTGACTACTGGCTACTCACGGGAGACACGACGTACAATGCGGTCACGACGCAGGCACTGCTACACCAAGTGGGTGACAACAGGGACTACATGCCTACGAATCAAACACGGACGCTGGGGAACGACGACCAGGGCTTCTGGGCCATGGCCGCCATGTCGGCCGCTGAGAGCAAATACCCTGACCCTCCCCCCGGGCAGCCCCAGTGGCTCGCCCTGGCCCAGGCGGCTTTTAACGAGTGGACCACGCGTTGGGACACCAAGACGTGCAACGGCGGCCTGCGGTGGCAAATATTCCAGTTCAACAACGGCTTCAGCTACAAGAACTCCATTTCCAACGGCGTCTTCTTCAACATGGCGGCGCGGCTGGCCCGCTTCACGGGAAACCAGACGTATGCCGAGTGGGCCGAGAGGATCTGGGACTGGCAGGTCGGCACGGGCCTGATGACGGACCTGTTCGAGATCTACGACGGCGCGACGGCCGACGGCGGCGCCAACTGCACCAACCCGGACCTGGTGCAGTGGACGTATAACGCGGGTGTCTTCATGCACGGCTCGGCCTTTATGTACAACATGACCGAGTCGCCGAAGTGGAAGGACCGCATCAACGGCATCCTGAACCGAACCATGATCAGCTTCGTCAACAACTCGGTCCTCGTCGAGCCGGGCTGCGAGTTCGTGGGGACGTGCAACAACGACCAGCGCAGTTTCAAGGGCTACCTGACGCGCTGGATGGGCGGCACCACGCAACTGGCACCCTTCACCTTCAATACGATCCAGCCAATCCTGCGGTCCAACGCCGAGGCCGCGGCGGAGTCATGCTCCGGAAGCCCCGCCGCCGGATTCTCGGGGAAGCCCGGGACGGCTTGCGGCTTCAGGTACAAGACCGAGGTGGCCTTTGACGGGATGGTGGGCGTGGGCGAGCAGATGAGCGCGCTGAACGCACTCATGTACACGCTCATCAAGAACAACACCCGCGCAGCGGTGCCGGTCACGTCGGATACGGGCGGGACGTCACAAGGCGACCCGACGGCCGGCTTACCAAAGGAACCGGAGCCCGTCGTCTTCGAGCCTGTCACGACCGCCAGCCAGGTGGCGGCCGGGTTTGCGACGACGGGTGTCATCCTTAGCCTGATCGGCACGTCGTTTTTCATGCTGAAGGAGTGAAGAATATGGCAGGGAGCTTTGCCCTGTTTTTTTCTTTCTTTCATTTTCTATATTTCTTCTATATATTTTGGATACCCCAGCATGACGGTCGAAAAAACTTGTCGACATATTACCATCCGACATGTTAGGACTGTGTATTATTTATTAGGCAGGCACCGTTTAGGTGGTATGACCTTTTTCTTTTGTTTTGCATAGCTTAGCATCGGCGTTGTAGGCTTAATTTTTTCGGGAACGGCAACTCTGGGAGTTGAGGGGGACGTTTGCGGTATCTGGACGTGGGTAGACATACATACATCACATCATACATGACACTAAACACATGGCTTTTTTCCGAGGAAAAAAAACGTCTCCATAGCGAATGCACGCGCACGACGTCAGGAACACTGCTAACTACATAGACCAAGTACACTTGCCCCTCCTCAATGGACGAACAAACAATTACCCCCTCACGATGGTTGCACGCGGGGAAGGACCAACAACCGTGGAGGGAGGGGCCGGGTTCTAGATACATCTGCCCACTTCTACGTAGCACGAACGTTCAAGTGATGAAAGAAAGACCCCACTCCTTGGCTTGTCTGACTTCACACCAACAAAGGGACCCTCTCCTCCTCCTCCGCATCTATGGGACTTTGTTGGTAGTTGCGGGAGTTGACGGCGTGCATCGACTCCGCACGGAGCAAACGGCCGAAGGACGGAGTGCTCATCCTTTGCCATACCACCGCACGCGCGTCGTCCCAGTCGTACAAAATGCCCAGCGCCATCCTGGAAAAAGCTGGAATTTACACTAGCTGCACCTTTGACAGACAGTGCATATATCATATCACCTTTTCGATACCTGCGTGAGACCCAAAAAAGGCATCACTATACCACAACACCACATAGTCAAAGCCACCGAGCTTTGCCCACCCGCAGACATGTCGGCCAGGCACTTCATCAACGACCCGACCCACCTGGTCAACTCGGCCCTGCACGCCATAACCCTCACCAACCCCGCAGTGGCCTGCGACTCCGAGAACAAGATCATCTACCAGCGCCCGGACCCGCGCCGGACCGCCGCCCCCGTGGCCGTGATATCGGGCGGCGGCTCGGGCCACGAGCCCTCCTTCGGCTCCATGGTCGGCCGCGGTCTCCTAACCGCCGCCGTGGCAGGCACCATCTTTGCCAGCCCGTCGACGTCGCAGGTGCGCACCGCCATCGCGTCGCGCGTCGACAACTCCGCCGGCGTCCTGGTCACCGTGATGAACTACACGGGCGACATACTCAACTTTGGCGTGGCCGCCGAGAAGGCGCGCGCCGCGGGTACGGGCGTCGAGATGCTCGTCGTGGGCGACGACGTGGGCGTCGGCCGCGCCAGGGGCGGCAAGGTAGGCCGCCGTGGCATCGCGGGCACGGTGCTGGTTCTCAAGATCGCCGGGGCACTGGCGGCGAGGGGCGCCGCCCTGGCCGAGGTGGCGCGCGTGGCGCGTCTCGCGGCCGCCAACGTCGCCAGCGTCGGCGCGAGCCTGGAGCACGTCCACGTCCCCGGGCGCAAGGCCGCGGATCAGGAGGACGCGCTGGCCCTGGGCGAGGTCGAGCTGGGGATGGGCATCCACAACGAGCCCGGGTCCGGGCGTGAGCAGGGACTGGGCCTGCCGGCGCTGGTGGGACGGATGCTGGCGCAGCTGTTGGACGGAGCCGACGCCGACAGGGGTTACCTTCAGGTCGGGGCCGGGGACAAGGTCGTCCTGCTCGTCAACAACCTCGGCGGCGTCAGCGTGTTGGAGATGGGCGGCATCACGGCCGAGGTGGCGAGGCAGCTCGGGGAGACGTGGGGCGTCAGGCCGGTGCGGATCCTCGCCGGGACGTACATGACCAGCCTCAACGGGCTGGGCTTCAGCATCTCGCTGCTCAAGCTCGTCGACACTGGGAGCGGCGCGTCTATGGTCGAGTTGTTGGATGACCCTTGTGAGGCGACTGGGTGGTCTGCCCCGATCGCCACCGAGACGTGGGACTCGCCGCCTACGGGCGCCATGGAAGGTACTGTGAAGGAGGAGAAGAACGTTAAGCCCTCTGGGCTGAAGCTGGACGCCTCCGCCGCTCAGAAGGCCCTTACTGCGGCTTTGGAAAAGGTAATTGCTGCTGAGCCCGAGGTTACAAAGTATGACACCGTCGTCGGCGATGGGGATTGTGGTATAGGCCTGAAAAGGGGCGCCGAAGGTACGTTCCACCTATCTTCTCCGTGGCCATTGGACGAGAGGCAAATCGAAGACCTAGGCTGACTGTATTTGACCGATAAAGCCGTGCTCAAGCACCTCGCAGACAACCCTCTGAGCGGCGATGCCGCGGTAGACGTGGCAAACATCGTACCCGTTGTAGAGAACAACATGGACGGCACGTCGGGTGCCCTGTACTCCATCTTTCTGAACGCCACGCTCCGGTCGCTACGGGACAACGCCCCCTCCTCGGGCGAGTCGGCGACGTCCCTGGAGCTGTGGGCCAAGGTCCTCAAGGAAAGCTGCAACGCGCTCGGCAACTACTCGCAGGCGCAGGTGGGAGACCGCACACTGATCGACGCACTGCACCCCTTCGTGGACACGCTCGCGGAGTCGGGCAACGTGGCGAGCGCCGCGAACGCAGCCCAGAAGGGGGCAGAGAGCACAAAGGGGATGAAGCCCAGCTTCGGGAGGTCGACATATGTAGGCGGAGACGGTTTCGAGCAGGTACCGGATGCCGGAGCCTGGGGCCTTGCTGCCTTCTTCAGGGGACTGGCTGGTCAGCCCTGATGTGCTTTTGGCCTGTGGATTCAATGAAATGAATGTACATGGTGTTTTCAAGTAGCCCCGTGAGTTAGTTGGAAGCCAGTCACGCAATTACCTGTTTTCAAATGGCGAAAGCTTTGCATAGGACTGTGATACCATCAAGAAATTTGGTAAAAAAATTACGTGCAATTGACCATTCTCCAACGCCTTTTCTGGTATCCGAACCTGCTGCCCGTGCTAAAAAAGTGAGAAGACCAGCTTTCGCCCAGGCCGTCATGCCGCGTAAATATTGGAACCCATGGAATGCAAAAAAGACGCGAGTGCATTAGCTGAGAAGAACCAAAATGACCGAGTCTCCTCTTAAGAACCTGCGTTTTCACCATAATCTGTCAGTCAACCGGCATCCCTCGGTCCAAAATCGCAGGCGGACGGCCTCTGCCTCTCCCCCCCATCCACTTACATTTTGCTGATGAAGCGGTCCTTGTTCACAGGCCTCCCCTTCTTCCCGCTCGCCAACCTCGGCGTCTCCGTCCACATCTCCTTGACGTTCTCCAGCACCATGTTGCAGTGGCGGTCAAAGGCCTTGACGCGCGCGAGCAGCTTGCGGTTGTTCCGGATCGAGATGAGGACTTGGCTGTGGCTCCTCACGGCGGTCTGGAGGATCGAGAGGGGGCCGGCGCTGAACTCGTGCTCCTCTAGCTGGGCGATCTCGTATTCTCTGCGACGAGGGGGAAGCATCAGATAGTCAGATAGCGTCCACGGCACCCCGGGTAGGGGTGGATATAGATCGGCCCCGGCGCACGGGGGGTTTGGGCAGCGCCACGGCGGACGAAGGAGAGGGAGGGGCTTGGTACGCACGTGAGTTCGTTGCGCGGCTTCGTGAGAAGCTCCCTATCGACAGAATTAGCATTGTGAGCCGTCTCTGGACTGAGCGGCTGTGGAAGCACTTACTGAATCTTGGGGTCCGCCATGGCTGTGGTGTTGTGTACTCTGTCGCGACTTTCACCTGGGGCTGGTCGAAAATGCGGGATTGATTGGCGGCGTTGCACTAATATTGCTTGCTAGAGCTGTTTCCCAGCGCGCCCAGTTGATTTAGCAGGGGCACTACCTCGCCAAAAACAGAGCAGGCCGATAAGCGATAACGCGACCCCGAGCGGAGAGTGCGGATCCCCCAAGTCCAATGGATGTCATGATTTTTGCCAGTACCAAGACCCCCCCGGAGATGTGGGGCCGAAAAAAATACCGGCGACAACCGACAGCTTTCTTTGCGCATGGCAAAGCTCTACCGAAAGCTGCGGGCGAGTGGACATCGAAAACAGCTGGTTACCATATAACGGCGGAGAGCCACAGGGAATTCACACGGAAGGCACATGGCCTGAATGGAATCCATGCTTAGCTAGCCAGTCTGATTACTACTGCCAGATTGCTTGCATTTTCTCTTCCTTTCTTACGGCCCGCCCATCTAGATGTCGTCTCGGGTTCTCCTTGGCCGCGCCGCTTGGGCAGCACCATCAGCATCGCGCGTAATCCCCCGGACTAGCTTCACAATGCCTCTCCGAGCAAAGATATTATCTGACAAGCCAGAGTTCAAGGCACAGGCATGTTTCTCTCCTCTATTGAGTCGAACCCCTAGTGCTAACCGTTTGTCCTGCAGATGTCCACCAAAAACCAGAAACAGGATAAAGATGCCGAGGATGTCGTCTTCAACAGCCTCTTTGGCCTGCGAACAATCGAGCTCAACCGGCCAGAAAAGCTGAACTCACTCAACCTGTCGATGATCAAGAAGATAACCCCCCGGCTGCTCGAGTGGGAGAAATCGGACCTAGCCAACGTCGTTGTAATGAAGGGTTCCGGCGACAAGGCCTTTTGCGCCGGAGGCGACGTTGCCGCGCTCGTCAAGGAGAATGAGAAAGGTAAGGGTGGAGTCAAGAAATCGGCTGCGTACTTTGCCGAGGAGTACGCCCTGGACCACCTGATCGCCACATACAGGACCCCGTACATTGCCTTCATGGACGGGATCACCATGGGAGGCGGCGTCGGCCTGAGCGCCCATGCTCCCATGAGGATCGCGACCGAGAGGACCGTCTTTGCCATGCCTGAGACCAACATCGGGTTCTTCCCCGATGTCGGCGCCTCCTTCTTCCTCCCCAGGCTGGACGGAGCCATCGGCACATACCTGGGCCTGACGGGCGACACTGTCACGGGTGTCAACGTCTTCTACACGGGCATCGCGACCCACTACATGCATTCAACGACCCTGCCGCTGCTCGAGTCTCGTCTGGCCGAGCTCAGGTTCAATGACTACGACGACATGCAGGAGAGGCTCAAGTCCATCACGATGGCCATCGAGGAGTACACGACCGGCCTGCCGCACGACCAGCCGATAGCCATCGCCGGGGAGCTGCGCCAGGCGATCGACCGGTGCTTCGGCCACGACACGGTGCCCAAGATCGTGGCGGCACTGCAGAACGAGGCCGAGTCGGGGCCGGTGCGCGAGTGGGCGCAGAAGACGCTCGACACGCTGAAGAGCCGGTCGCCGACGTCGCTGCACGTGAGCCTGAGGCAGCTGCGCATCGCGCACAAGTGGAGCGTGCGCGAGACGTTTGAGAAAGAGCACCAGCTCGCGGCCAAGTTCATGGCGTCACGCGAGTTCAACGAGGGTGTCACGGCGCGCCTCATTGACAAGCCCAGGCGGAACCCGCAGTGGGAGCCGGCCAAGATCGGGGATGTCGATACGGAGCACGATGATTTCAAGGATTTCTTCACGGCCGGCAAGGCGGAGCCCATCAAGTTCCTCAACGAGCGGGACTTTGAAGAGTACCCCTTCGAAATGTTTGGGCTGCCGAAGGAGAGGCAGGTGCAGGCGATGGTTCAAACGGGCCAGTATGGGCAGCGCGAGATCGTCAACAGGTTCATTGGGCTGTCAAACGCCAGGCTTGGAGTGAAGGAAGTCGTGGAAGAGATTGTGTCCCGCAAGACGGTTTCGGACGCCAACGGCAAAGCCAAATGGGTGAACTAAGTTGGGCCGGACCCAGACGGCTTGTTGTAGACCAAAGTGTATGTACAAATATTTTTTTCTGTATGTTTCTATAACACTTGATACCTACGTATCGATGACGGCATGAGAATTGTTACATATGGTTTGTTTGATAGTTGTCGGCAATTGACAGTAGGTTCTGGCGATTGTTTTTTTTTTTTTTTTTTTTTTTTTAAAAAAAATA
>JARHUK010000719.1:0-18549 GCA_031001725.1 Pseudopyricularia javanii
GCTTTTGTCCAAGCTCATCCACGAGGACTGCCATCTCCCCTCCCATAATAACAAAAAACGCCCGAGTGATGTTGCACGTGTGTATGTGTGTGGACAAGTGGTGATTCCGAGGGGTATCATTGCAGTATCTGAGCGCTTCCCTCCTAAACAAAAACAGCAGCCAAGAAATCAAATACTTTTTCATGCAAGGCTGACTCTCATTTCTTTCATAAATTTCAGGCCACGCTGGTAAAACTACCAGCGTGATCGTTAGTGCGTCCATGTGGTATGTGGACTGTCTTTGTGCAGTCGGCCGCTGGCATGGGGTGCGCATTTACGCATCCGCATCACCTAACACGCTTGCCGTCCAGAAACTTCGGACTGCGTGCGTCATAGTACAGGTTCGGCGTCTGCTGCGCCTTCTTAGCCTCGAACGCGAGCCTCTCCTCCTCGTCCAACGAGAATGCCTTCTTGATCCATCCAAACGCACTCCTCTTCTTCTTCAACCTTGTCCCGCTCGCCGTGTCCGGGGTCATGGTCGAAACGCTGCTCAACATGCTCATGCCCATAGCCGAGGGCGCGTTGCGCTGGTGGTGAGAGTAATGCGGGTGCAAACCGCCGGCCGTGTGAGGCCGCTGCTGGAGCGGTGAGTGCGGACTCGCCTGCACCGGCCTGAAAAACTGCTGGTCAGAGTGTGGGGAAGGAATGACGCCTTGGAATACGGGCGGCGAGAAGTCTGTCGAGACCGTAGGGTTGGCGATTGAACTTTTGACCTTGCGGCTCTCGTTATTCGAACTTTGTGGCACGACAAAGGTCTGATACTTTTCAAACTGCCGCGGCGACGCAAATACGGGTTGTTGCAGTTCGGGTGCGTCCGAGCGTGGAACGAGGATCGAGCCAGGCGGTGCTGTCTTGAGCGCTACTCGGTCCCTCAACGAGGTCCTCTTGCTGGCCTGGACTCTCTGAGGACTCCGAGGACTCCTGGGATTCTCGTGCCCCCGCGGTGTGGACAAGGGAGGTATCCGTGGAGAGCTTGAGGTTTGTACTGTAATACGCGGGGGTGAGATCTGGACAAGCCTCGGTTCGGCCCTGATGGCAACCGGGGATGTGGGACTAGCGACCATAGCCCTCAGATCACCAAGAGATCTGGTCACAGACATCATCGTAGCCGCAGGCCTGTCCGTGGACATGTGTCCTCTGCCCCGTTCTTCTTGGTCCTCCTTGATACGAGGCGATGGTAGCGGCGAGGCCGGGACAGGGGTGTAAGTCCTAGGCTGCAGCAATAATACTGGCGGGGGCGACTCAGAACGATCGTCGTCGTCGTCGTCGTCTTCGTCGTCAGAAATATCGGCGTGCACTTGAGAATCCGGTCTGGGTCTTGCCGAACCACAGCTCGACAGGCGCGAAATACCAAGTTCCGCTGCCATCTCATCGATGTCGAAGTCCGAGCCCGAATCCGAGAAGTAACTTGACCTTTGCTGTTCACCATGAGAGGCTGGTCCCCTAGGACTGAGCTCTGACGCCCGGGGCGAGTCTGGCTGGTAGCTCGACCTTCCCAATGTGGGAAGAGATGGACTCAAACTCTGCTCCGACTTCCGAGTCAAAAGTGGCTGGTAACTCGACCTTTCTAAGGTGGTAAAGGAGGGCTGCAGAGGACTGTGCTCCAAAGCCCGAGGCGAGTTGGGCTGGTATGTCAAGCTCCCCAAGGTAGGAAGAGACGGCTTGGAACTGTGCTCTAATGCCCGGACCGAGTCTGGTTGATAGCTCAAGCTTCCCAGGGTGGGAAGAGATGGCTTTGGGCTGTGCTGCGCAGCCTGATCCGAGTTTGTTTGATAACTCGTCTTTTCCAGTGTGGAGAGAGACGACTTCGAAGGGATATGCCGCGGAGCCTGAGCCGAGCTCGGTTTGTAACTGGACCTCTCCGGGCTGGGAGGTGATGACTTTTGAGGACTTTGCTCTGGAGTCTGCGTTGTCGGTTCCGGCGCTGCAGGTGCTGATTCGGGAAACAGACTAACGCTGAGGGGTAGGTCGAAATAGGTCGGCCCGGAAGGTCGCTCCGACGGTAATCGACTGAACCTGAGGCTGAGTCGCGGTGGTGCTGTGGAAATATTAACTCGTTGCGGCGACGCCGGAGGAGTCGTCGTGTCCATCGAGTCGACCGAAATAGGACGACTGGGATCCGGCGCTGTGAATGGCTGCACGCTGAACTGCAGGGCGACTAAAGTTAGCAACTGTCATTGAAAATGCAGGAATCGCATCCCGCATTCCTGAAACAGATGCATCCACTCAACCAATTTAATCCATCCAACGGGTGAGTCTTCTTACCCTTGTGCGCCTGCTAACCTTACCCGCTGTCCGTTCTATTAAAGCAATCATGTTCTCGAGCTCGACGATCAACGTGCCCAGTTCAGTGTTCCTGGCCTGTAGATCACCAAAAGCCTTCGTCCATCCTTCGGTGTTGCCCTGCATGGCACTGAAGATGTCCACCACATCGGGGCTCCGCTCCAGCTGCCAAGGCCCGCCGTCCTGCGACTCCAGGTACGCAGCAAACTCCTTGGTCGACTTGGCCCCCTCGCTGAGGTCCTGCGCGCACTGGGCCAGCGCGGTCGACGTGCGGGACAGTATGTGCTCTATCTTGGTGTTCCCCTCGATGATCTGAAGCCGAAAGGCACGGTCCTCCAGCATCTTGGCGAAGACGGTCATGTTGTCCATTGGTAGCTTCAAGTAGTCGATTCGCTCCGTTATGTCATTGTAGGCCAGCTCAATGTCCTCCATGGTCACCTCGAGGAACTCGTCGATCTCGTCAATGTGGCCCTGCAAAATTGAAACAACCTGGGCGTTGCTATTGGCCAGCCCGTTGAGCAAAAGGTAAATACCAAACGAAACCTGTGCCATGAGCTTTCGCAGCTCATGGCAGGTCTGACCTGGACGATAGCGCCATAGCAGGTTTGGTGCACCCTCCAACTCGTCCTGGTCGAGCAGTTCTTCCCTGCGGCCCTTGGCATCCTTGGTCCGCAGCTTCGGCTTCTCCAATCCGCCTCCGACGGTGGCCTCGAGATAGGACTCGGAGAAAGCCTGCTGCATCGATTTTATGGGGTGTTCGACCTGTTTAGTCGGCTCCGGGCCCGGCTTGGCCTCCTCCTGTTTCCTCGACCGAGATCCTGGCGGTTCATACCTGGCGCTGGACAAGGGCGCGTACGAAAGGTCGGGAGTGCCATGCTGCATTTGCTGTGAGTGCCGCGTGGAGGCAGCCATACTGGGTGGCGGCCACCAGCACCAAGCGGCAAGAGCGCCGGTGTACTGCTATCCTCCTCTGTCTTGGTGGACCCCAGAGTCGATGGGCCTGTTGCTATACCGGTATGTATAATTTCAAAAGAAAAGCCGTATCGTTCGGGATTGAACCAATGCTGTAGCAGCGGGTGAGCCACAGAAAGCGAGCAGGACAAGAAGACGATTGGAGTTGGGCGACGTTGCAATCGGGTCGGATATGGATCGAGGAACTGCGGTCGAACATGCAAGGCTAAAGAGGGAAAAGATTGCCGCGACAGAGTCCTTCAGACCAGTGACGGACGCATGGCGAGCCGGCAGACAGGTCGACTCATAGGGCCAAGTCGTCAGGTGGGCGTGGTTGGCTCCGGGCTAAGGCGTAGGCGTTGTTGGTTGGGTAGACGGCGTGGAAGGGATTGTTGGACAACGGCGTGCTTCGACTTGGTCGGGTCAGTGGGTGTTCTTTTTTTGACGAGATGGAACAACAAAATAAGGGCCCCAAGACAGCCCTAGTATTGTCTGCCTCTGGTCTAGAAGAGAATGGTGGTTTGACGATTTGCCTGGCGTGGCTTTAACTTGGATCGGACAGCAATGGCTAATGACAGAGATGGCGCATTCGGGAATGATGCCAAGGGCGCTTGAACCATCCGAGAGAGCTGCATACGAAATATTGGATGGGGTTTGGCGAGTTGAAAGTGGTGGATGCTAGCTCAGGTACCGTGGGAAAGGAGGGCAGACTGGTATTGCCCGGCCACCTACTGGAGCTAGCTTTAGCTTCACCCAGACCAGATAGACAGCCAAGATCAGGTATACAAGCGGGCAGGTAAGGAAGCTCGGTCTGTGATATTAATGAATGTGTTCAAAACATAAAAAAAAAGTATACCTAGCAAGGGAGAGCGAGGAGCACAGGTGAAAGGGAATCACAAGCTCCGGAGGCTTGGTGGGAGAAGATACCCTGTGCTGCCGGAGAAATCAAGGGATGGGGTTGGGATTCCAGCCCGGGAGATGGTAGGGGTGCTCGCTAGTGACAGCGTGAGCGAGGTTCATGAAAAAGCGACTAATTCTTCTCGAAGGCTCGGTCGGTTCGATGGTGATGAGAACAGTCCAAGCCAAGAAGCTATCTCGGAAGCACGTACGACGGACGGTTATGGGCTGGGTAGGCCGGCCGACCCAACTAAAGCTAGGTAACTTGCTGGCTGTGCGACGAACGTGTCGTCCGTGTGCGTATGTATGTGTGTGTTATTTTTGTCCACAAGCCGTCCGGACAGCAAGGCACACACAAGGTTGCCCTAGAGGATGCCCCCGTGAGAGGGAGACATGGTGGCAATAAAGCCCCGAAAAGGGACAAGGGACCGATGGAGGAGGGTGAAAGGGAATGGGATACTACAGTACTACTACTCGGTACAGAGTAGTAGGTGAGGGGGGGCAAGGAGGGTCGAAATTGCATCGTTGGAGTGAAAAGGCGCATCGCCCCCCCCAACGGTGAGATCCACATGGACTGGCGAGATGGGGTAGGGTGGGCGCCAAGGGGGCAGGCAGTAAGAGGGGAGGACGATAAGCCGTTGACCGTTTGAATGTGCTGTGATCAGATGGAAAAAAAGCGTTTGGTGGTTGTGGTCGAGACGAGAATAAGAAGCAACAAAAAAAACAGTCGGGCCTTGCGCTATGCTCTGGGTACCTGCGGCGTGGCGTTGTGGAATCTGCGGGCGATTGATCGGGGGGTTTGCGATGGCTGAGCTCAGGTAGAAAGGTGGTAATTGCTTTACCTAAGGTAATTACTACCTAGCACCAGTCCTGTAGTGTTTTACTAGTAATAATAGTGGGTTTTTTTTCTGGCAATGGCTGGCGCCTGCCTTGGAATTCACTCTGAGACTGCCTACAGAGTTACAGCAGGAAGCACCTGACAGAACCCACCTGGCGCACTGCCCGGCGGGGCAATGAGACTTTGTTATTTGTGGTGATTATTAGCGCGGCGAATGAAAAAGAAAAAAGTTTTATTTTCTGGTGGATGAGGATGGAGGAGGATAGAATGAATGAAATGTGTTTATTATATGAGATATGATAGAGTTGTGAAAATCATCAAAGACCATTGCAGTCAGTTGCTCCGGCAATGCATTGGCCGAAAGTGATCAAAGCAGCAAAGAGATAAAAGAGCAAGCAATGCGGTATGAACAAGACAGCTACAAATACAAACACCATTAACCCATGGATCACCATCCATCCCGTCCCCCATCCTGCCTTCGTCACCGCTCGTCTGGTCGGCTCATCCTCCGCCAAGAACAGCGATCCATTCCGAACAACCCTTGTTTTCTTTTGCAGTTCAAATCCTCTTTTATTGACCAGAGTTCGCGTGATTTTGCTCCGAAGTCCCACAGAAACCGCACCGCAATCGATCCGCGTGAGAGAGTCCCACTCCGGTGCAGATTGATCAACACGTCGGCCGACTTGGCCGGCCTTTGCTGACTACATACGTATGTACTGTACTTTTAGGTCTATATATGTACAGTGTCAGTCCAGACTGATCTAGCATGGCAGTATTAATACTACCGTAGTAATAACGGAGCAGTCGATCGTCGCTACTGCTGCTGTAGTGCTGCATAACCGCCGGGGGGCCACCAGCACAGAATACCTCTCCATCTGCCTGGGGGTGGTGTTCTAATTACAGACTCATAGTTCTAGACTTGGCTGCTGAGCTGAGCTTGAGCTGGCTGACCGCCGGCTGGCCATCTGCCTGCATCGTCACTAGGAATGCGGCTGACGCATCGAGTGTTCAGCAAGCCTTCAATCTCGTGTCATCACCAGACTCGTGTTGGCAACGTCCAACTACAAGTTGATCTAACTTGGACCTTCCATGTTGACGCGCCAAGTCGGCTGTCAACTCAACTTTGGACCTCGGATGGACAGGATACCCCAGATTCCCTTATTCTCTTCGTCGCATGACCATCACCGGATGAGCTTGTCATCTCCGTCCCACTACCATATTGCAGTAGATGATTATTTCGTATGCCGCCTACGTAAGACTCATTAATAACCAACGGCACAGAGAGGAGATAGGTGCCTCTAAAAAGCCGCCGACCATAGTAGCACCCAAAACCCCAAAAAGGGAGGTCACGCCAAGGGGGGGCATGCTCATGCTCGCTGTTCGCAAGCGCGGTGTGGGCGCGTGTTTGTTGCGTTGCGTTGGTCCACTGTGGAACTACCCGACGATTCAGCACAGGGGGTGGGATTTCTGGGTCTTTTTCATGCGAACACTCTCTTATCCTTCCCGCACCTGGGCTTTGTGATATTAAACCTGCGTTATGACATGGTCTTCCTATCTATAACGCCCCGAAGTTATTACTGCTTTCGCATTCAGAATGGATAACGAAGGGGTAGAAAAATGGGGATTCAGGCGCTTCGGGCAATAGGCCCTTGAATGAAATGGGGATTCATCCTGCATCTGGGCTGGGCTGCTACTTTGTTATGGGTATGGGCTCTTTTTTTTTCTAGGCGCAAACAGCCTACAAAGTACAAGCAGAGAGAGACAGAAAGAAGAAGAAAAAAACAGGTGTGCTCAGCCCTTTTTCGCCCAGCCTGAGACGGTCGCATGTGGATGCATGCTTGTGTTTTTATTTTCTTCTTCTTCTTCTTCTTCTATTGTGCTGCTCCTTGTCGCACAGCACCTGTGGAGTAAGAAGCTCTTTTAGCTTATTATCCCCGTACCATCCTCCCCCCGAGTGCGACACTCTGGATGTGACAGGAACCGACGACTCTGGTCCCTCGCAAGGCTGCTCTCGTTACCACACTCGGCAAACATCAAAAAGCTGCCGATCGCCGCCTTCCGCCCATTAGCGTCCCTCCCTGTTTGGCGGTCCAAACAAAAAATCACCCCCTTCAAGGCATCTGAACACAATCCAGACTGTGTGCGGACAACCAGAGGGAGAAAAAAAAACCACCGGCCATGATCAACCCTTTCGTCTTTGGGCGCGATGAGTTCGACCCGTCCAACCGCTTCGTCACGTCGTGGCTCCTGTCGCCCTGGGTGCTGTTCGGCATCCGGCTCGCATTTGTACCTTTTTTCCCCGGCCGATTATCCGTTTGCAGACATCCCAATCCGACCGGCAACTAACCTCGATCACGACAAATAGGGCCTCTACGCATTGACAACCCAGTTCGTCTCCATCGGCATCCAGGTCGCGTCCGGCCAGCCGACCCAGGCGCTCGCCGAGTTCTCTTACTTCACCGTCCTCACCTACTGGGGCCTGGCCTTTTACATGCTCGTGTCGGCCCTGCACACCTTCACCTACGCCACGTCGGGCCGCGCCCTCCTCTCCCGCCTCCCGCGTCCCCTCCAGGCCCTCCACAGCCTCTTCTATACCACCATCTGCGTCTACCCCGTCATCGTCACCGTCGTGTACTGGGGCATCCTCTACAGCGGCCAGTGGTTCCCCACCACCTTCCAGGCCTGGAGCAACGTCAGCCGCCACGCCATGAACGCCGGCTTCTGCCTGTTCGAGGTCTTCTTCCCGCGCACCGCCCTCCCGCCCTGGATACACCTCTTCTGGCTCATCATCATGCTGTGCCTGTACCTGGGCCTCGCCTACCTGACGCGCCTGACAAAGGGGTTCTACGTCTACCCGTTCCTCGACCCGGCCGGCGGGTCGACCAAGCTGGCCATTTACATCGTCGGCATCGCCGTCGGGTGCGTCGTCGTGTTCCTGATCGTCCTGGGCCTCATCTGGCTGCGCAAGTGGGTCACCGAGTCCAAGCTGGGCATGCGCGGCAAGTTCTCGGCCAAGGATCGGCCGGCCGTCGGCGGCGCCCTGAGGGATATTGAGCTGGCGCACCAGGTCAAGGACGACAGGTGAATGATGATGTCGGTATAAAGGGGCGGCGGTTTTGGTGTTTTTGGGTGGTCATCGATAGAATTCTTTTTTTTTGCTCTTTTTTTTCAAATTGGCTTCTGCTTTTCTCTGAACATTCTGATCCTGGCGTAGAGGCTTTCACACTCATTAGATACCCACCTTTTATAATATGCTGCACAACGTACCTATATATATTTACAAAAGATAGAATCGAAAATATAGCATCTTGACGCAAAACATCGCTCTCGGGCAAGGGTCCGTTCGTAACCAAGGTTCGTCCGATCACAATACGAGATTCAAGCCCGATCATTTTACTCCCATCGAGTAGCCGTGCGTGAATGACGTACCAACAACACATGTAAATCAGACCAAAAATTTTGAATTCTGTTCAGAGGGGGCTACGGATTCCTGTTCTAGCACTTGAGGCGGATTCCTTTTCGCATCTCAGACTCGCGAATCTCAAACATGACCTGGATGCCCACAAACAACGTCAGGCAGGCCATTCCAAGAAATAACATGCCTTTGAAGAGGGTTAAATGGTTAGCAAAAGCATAGCAGATGGTAAACAGGACTTTGCTTTCTCGAGGACGAAACAAACAAAAAAAAGACAAACATACCGGAAAAGTCGTGAAAGATGCCCCTGAGAATGCTCTCCAACCCGTCCAGCCCGACCGCGAACCCGACCAGGTTCGCAATCATCATCATCAGCACGTTGACCACACCCGCGGCCGCACACATCATCCTGTACGCCGTCGGCCGCGCCGCCCACGCCTTGGCCGGGAAGAGGTAGGCGGCCGCGACCTCGGGGATGAAGAAGAGCACGATGAGCCAGCCCCAGATGAGCAGCCGGAGCTGTATATCGTGCCAGAGGGCGACAAAGGTGAAGATGAGGAGGTAGTTGCGCACCGACCTCAACGCCGAGCCCCGGGACCCGCCGAACTGCGCACCACCCAGGGGCCCGTACATGTACCGGATCAGCCAGCGGTTGTAGGAGCGGTGCCAGGCGCGCCAGAAGGACAGGGTGCTGTAGTTGTTGCTGACGCAGCGGACGATGTTCTCGGGCGGGTCGACGCCGTCGAGCAGCGCCCAGAGCCGGAAGAGGCGCCACGCCAGCATCAGCTTCATCCAGATGAGGTGGAGGTTAAAGTACGAGAGGAGCGAGAGCTGCGCCGCCGTGTAGCTGGCCCACGCGGGGCGGGCCTGCCCTATCGCCCCGACATAGTCGTAGTGCAGCACCACCTCCATCGCCAGCAGCGCCAGGACGAACCGCAGCGCATACCGGGCCGTACGACCCGTCTCGATGCTGCTCAGCCGGTGGCGCTGCTGCGCCAGGTAGTCGTTGAAGGTCATAATGGGGCCAGCGAGGTACAGCGGCGCGTAGATGGCGTAGGCGAGGTAGTTGCGGAAGGAGTAGTCCCGCGGTCGGGCCGGGGTCGAGACGCGGTCACGCTCCGACAGGTTGGCGGGGTCCTGCTGCCTCTTCTTTGGTTTGTTAGCTACGAGGTGGGATGAGAAATTGTGCAGCGGTTTTTTTTGGGAGGGTTTTATTTCCGTACCTCGATCGGGCCCATGCTTCGCTTGTCCAGACTCCAATAATAGTCGAGGTTGAAGCTGATCAGCCGGAGGACGGTGATGTTGAAAAGGATCTCCCAACGGGACAGAATCCCGCCGTAACTGTCCATCCACTTGCCGGCGCTGTGAAGCATCCCGTCCGAGCTTCCCAGAAACGTCGCAATGTCGGTAAAGTGATAGCCCTTACACAACTCGTTGGCGAACAGGATCCCGATGTTGAAGACCCACGTCGCGACGGGTATCTGCTGCTTGGGCAGGCCGGTCGCCATAGTGTAGTTGACGTACAGGATCAGCAGGACCTTGAAGGCGGAAAAGCCGTGCAGGGCGATGAGGAGGACCGGCGCAAACGCGGCGTCAAAGGAGACGCGCTGCTCGAGGCGGGCTGCGGCATGGTCGGCGAGCGATCGGGCGTCTGCGCGGATGGGGCGCAGCTTGTTGTAGAAGCGGCGGAGGAGGGGGTGGATGACCAGCAGGGCGCCCATGTAGGGGAGGTTGCTGCGGAAGGTGTGGTATTGCGGGTCCGAAGCGTCCTGGAGGAAGCGTATGGTGAGCGGGAGCTATTGAGGATATCCAGAGAAGTAAGGGGCGGGGCAGTAGGGCTACCTACCACCATGCGACCCGGGATCCAGCCGGGAGCAAGCAGGTGTTCATATTTGGGGTATCGAGGGTCCGATGCTGCAGTGGTGGGTTAGTCCGTGTTCGTCTGCTGATTTCCTGGGATGGCGGCAAGGACAAGGACGAAAGAAACTCACGCCTGGAGACATCGTAGGCGATCCAAAACATATAAGGAACGACCACGGAGAGAAAGGCGCCGTAGAGGATGAACTCGGGGGTCTTCCATTTCGAGGGCTGGGCGCGGACCTCGACGCCGGACTGGGACTGCGACGGATCCTTGCGAGCGCCGGGCTTGTACGGCACCGTGCTCGAGGTTATGAAGCGGGTGTCGAGAGCCTCGAGGCGGTAGACGCTCGAGAGGAACGCAATGGGCGGCCACATTTTGCACAGCTGTCCTGCTTTGAGGCAGGCATGTGTGTGCAGCAACGACGTGTCGCGAATCGGTGATTTTCAGGGTCCATTTGGTTCCGCTGCTTTCAATTGGAATGCAAATCCCAGCGCATTACAGGAGCCTCGGCACGGGTCTTTGTCAGCCAAGGGACAGCATCCAGATGGCCAATGGTGAGCGCTGAATTATATTTTCTTTTGCCATTCCTGGTATCGTCCATGACGCATTTACCCGAGAAAGTATACTTTTATTTTCACGTCTGTAGCCCGACAGTATCCCTCTCTGGTCACTTTGTTGAAAACCAA
The DNA here is from genome assembly GCA_031001725.1 of Pseudopyricularia javanii. Taxonomy (NCBI): domain Eukaryota; kingdom Fungi; phylum Ascomycota; class Sordariomycetes; order Magnaporthales; family Pyriculariaceae; genus Pseudopyricularia; species Pseudopyricularia javanii. The sequence goes on from JARHUK010000719.1 coordinate 10,971, forward strand.
ATATTGACAGGATGTATTTGAATCTGGCCTCATGTTGTTTTGCCCTTTGCTCCCTTAACAGAAAAAAAATTCAGACAGATCACTTGCAGCTATGGCAGTGAGAATGGTCAATAACAAGAAATAGCCTACTCAATGTTCCAGCTATCTATTTATTAATCAACATAACGTACTGTACATATATTCCATGACACCTGGGCAAGGGTCGTGACTGAGCTGGGAATAACAGTCACACGGTACGTGACTATATTTCATTGTCCCCTCGTCATTCTTTCAAGACTTCACCGGGGTCCCTTTCCTACTCCTCTCTCCCAAAGAACCCGAAACCGTCCTTCGAAGGCATTGACTACTGCAGTGGCCGGAAAGCTATGCAATGCACTCTTATCTCTCGCTTCTCGTCACAGCCGCAGGGACTGGGCTGGACAGGTGCATATAGACGTGAGCATGCCCGGAAGGATGGGGAAACGCTGAGATGCATGTGATGTTCTTGCATCGAACCCCAAGGCCGCAAAAACGTCAACAGGGCTTGGGCAACTGTTCCTAATGCAGTGTTCAACGGGAGCGAATGTGGTGTCATTGTATCGACAGTATCCTGCGACCCGGGTCTGGACCTCCAGAGCTGCCTGAACTAGACTTACCGCACCGCACAGAGCCACCGAGCGGCCAAGATGTTGACTGTAGGCTCGGGGGGCTCCGGGAGAGTCTACCCATCTGTCAAACCTTTCGTCTGTACCATGACAACGGTAAACAAGCAATATAGATACCCTTGGAGTTTGGGCTGGTGTGTACTTTTTATGGGCAACGGTGCTGACCTGCAAACGAACACGGCATCAGTGGGTGCATACACATGCAATCTGTCGACATAGTTGATGCTCAGCCCGGAAGAAAACGAGCCCCTGGCCGTGCATGTTTAGGACAGACTCGCAGTAAGACTTGGGCCAAACCCACGCCCACGTGGGTTGCTTAATTAACAATATGCAAGTGACCGGACGAGAGGCTTCATGAGGCTGAACATGTAAGTCTGGCTATTCCACAGTTCACGATGCGTCCGGGCGCGCGGCCCACGGTTAAATGGCCTTTCTTCTTTTGTGATATTCTTCCTCGACTGTTCTGGAGATTCGGGATGGATTCTAGAAGAAGCCGTAGCGTTCTCTCCGTTTGCAAAAGCGGACACCAAGCCGGTGATTTCAGGTGGCTGTTCTCCAAAGTCGTTGACCGGGCTGCCTCTCAGGAATCTGACAGCACAGGGCAAATACAATAAGAGTGACAGACTGTGTCGGCCGGTGGTCGAGCCACAAGAGAATCTTGTTTGGGGGGTTATTACCACCATGGTTAGCGTCCGACGCCGGTCGGTATCAGAGTTGCACATCGGCTGGTAGCGTTTGGGGGGCACCGTGCAGTCCGGCTATACTGGATGTTTTTCTCTTTCTCTGAGACGATTTTAGCGCAGGTTTCGGGAATGATGCGATCTTGGCAATTGGCTTTTTTTTTCTCTGAAGCTGTTCTCTCACTCTTTTTTGTTCTTGGTCTCTTGTGAAGAATGCAGATCTAGTCCAGGGGGACATTGCTCCCTAGAACCTGCCTAATGTAGACTGTACGGAGATCACGAGGCTTGGCAGACGGCAAACTGCAGGAGCTAGGGGAGGCAGTCATCATTGCCCCGATGCAGGAAAACAAGGCTCAATACCATCGTCTCATCTCTACCGTAGTTTTTTTTCAATCCGATTCTTCATCCTGTTCCCATCAAGCCACCGCCATCGTCTTCATCATGATCATCATCATCAGGACAGGAAGACCTCCGTATTAGTCCCAGTATAGCAATCAACCACATGGAATCCGACGAGAAGATGCCAAACACGAAACCGGGCTGTTAGGACCCAAAAATTACTCACCACCTCGTACGCAAACAATCAATGAGCATGGACGAGTTGTCTCGGTGAAAAACAAAGCTTATCCCAGCCCATCTCAGACCGTTGATTCTTTACCACCGCAACCCCAACACCAACACCTGATGCGCGCCCTCCCCTTGCTGCAGGAACAATGACGAACGGACTAAACTAGCCCGGGAGCTCGTGCCCGAACTGCTCCCATTCTCTGCAGCTCGCCGCGTCTGATCGTTGACTGTTCATCTCAGTTAGTTCGCCCGCTATGCTGGTAGCCAACGCAAATCACAAACACAGGCGGGAGGCCATGGTCAACAGTACATGGCCGCTGTTTTGGCTCCCACATGGCATGATCTAATGCAACCGTCGATACTTGGGGAATTTTGCCCTGATTCTGCTATATCCGTGCTAGCAGTCCTAGCAGAGGGAAGCGTGTAGCAGATGAACACCATCAACGAGACTAAAATAGGAAGCAGTCGCCATGCCCCGATGGATGGACTCTTCTCTTTTGTTTGCGGCTTTCCTTGTCTCAACCGCCATCCTCATCGTCTCGTCCTGTTTGGGAAAATCGGCGAGGCATTCCGACCCTTACATTCGTTTTTGGCCTTGAGCCTTTTTTGGTGTTTTTGTGTCTCCTGACACTCCATCTCACTCGTTTACTTACTCTCCTTTTGCCTGACCACTATCTTTCAGTAATATATCACGCTCGCTTTCGACTGTACGAATAACTTCCTTACCAGGACCGGCTTGCAAAGAAAACGATATCTGGTAAACACAGATAATATCCAGTTCTTTGTTTGTCGAACCTGCGTTTGCTCTGGCTCGGCTGCCACTGGCCCGCCCTGCCACTCGCCCCTTAGCAATAAAAAAAGAGATACCAGAAACTCCGGTACACAACCACCGCCATGGCCACCTCTGCATCAACCCCAGGTTTGGAGCAAAGCTCGGCTGGTAGCGGCCTTCCCTCCCATTACTTTGACAGAGCCGGGAGCCTGCAGCGCATGTTGGAACTGGAGACGCAATTCAAGGTAACACCGAACCGCCCTCAGAATCCATCAAGCAACAAAACCCAACATCTCATTCTACTCGTCACAATACACAAACGATAAAAAACAAACACCCGCACCTGAACTAGTCTTTCAGCCAGCCGCTTCTTCAACCCTCTCACATTCTCACATTCTCCAAATCGAGGTCTTGAACTTGTTTGCTCACGTCTTTTGTTCTTCAAAAATTCACAGCTGGCCAGATTGGGAATCGGCAGGGCAGAGAGCACTCCCAACCTGCAAGCCCACCACACAGACACAGCCACCGAGCAAAATTCGAGAACGCTCCGAGACCGCCGCCGTGACCTCGGATCTACCCCAGAGGAAGATCAGCAGGATCAGATGCTCAACTCCGCCCGCCGCCGAAGCCTGGCTGGCCCGCCACTCTCCATTGACATTCCTGTCACACAAGAGAGCCCCGGACGCCGACGCAATGGCTCCAAGACTGTGAGCTTCGCCGCCCCGGACGAGGACCCGGTGTCAGACCGCTCCTCAATTTGCCAGTCGCCTGGCTGGGGGGATTTTGGCTTCAACAAGAAGAATAAGGAGAAAAAGGATAAAAAGGACAAGCCTCCGCAACCACCCAAGCCGGCTGAGGAAAAGCAGGCCAAAAGAAGGTCGAGGCTTTCCAGGCTTACACCGAGACGCTCTTCGAAGCAGACCACATCCCCAGTTCCGCCTATGCCTCCCGTGCCACAGCTCAGTGGCTCAGGTGATGTCGAGCGGGAAAATCCGGCCAAGCCGGCCAGATCTTCCCCCAACAACCCGTCTGGAATTCTCAAGACGACTGATTTCCTCATCAGATCAAGCCCAAAGACCTCGCTCAATGACAACTACGCCACATCTGGCCCATCAACACCAACCGCACAATCAGAACTGTCGAGCCCGCAGACATCTGTGTCTCGTGTGCCGCTCGACCAAGATCGGGGCTTTGTAGGAGGAATCAGACTTGAGAGAGAGAACGAGGTGGCATCGCGGGCCTTGTCTCATTCGCGTGCCCACTCACGGGGTGCATCATTGTCACTTTTTCCCAACGCGCGACCGGCGGCCAATCCACAACAGCGCTCGGTAAAGCAGAGGTCACAGTCCTCCGGCCCTGGGCCAGATGCTTCAAAGCCAAGCATGGTTACGATGGCGCAGATGCCAAGGAGTGTTACATTGTCAGATATACCCAGCGCGAAGAAGATGCAGACCGCCGCGGAGAACAAGGCCGAAGTTGGCCGTGCTACAACCTCCAAACGGGAGGAACAAAGCACGGCCCAGTCCATCCTCTCTTCTACCGCCTCGAGGACATCAAAATTCTTCAAGTCGCGCCAGTCAAAGGCTAGCGTTGAGCCAGCCGTGCCGACTCCCCCTACACAATCTCAAGCCCGTGCCAGCAGCACTTCGAATATCGGGCTTCACCAGGTTGCACAGAACTTCGAATTTCCGATGGTGCCAAGCAACGCAGGCGATGATCGCAAGCAGCCTCGCAAGCAGCCTCAGGTGCAGACTCCACCAAGTGATACGTTCTCGCCACTGCAGGGGAACATCCAATGGCAGCAGCAGCGCATCTCGGGAGGCCCAGTTGGTTCCAGCTCAACTTTTGTGAAACAACGTACCGCTCGCGCCCAGTCGATTGGTCAAGATGACTATCAGGAAGCCAACTTTGCCAGCAAGGGACTATCGCCTCCGCCGCGTCAAGCATACGTCCAGTCATATCACAGCCAAAGCTCAACCCCGAGCGACGGCAGATCACCCACGACTCAAACCGCATATCTGAGCAATCGGGGATCGTCCGAGTCGCCCCCTGACAGCGGCACGGCTCGTTCGTTCAAGGAGAAGGCAATGGCCATGCTTAGGTCGACTTCAAATGAAACCTCTTCTCCCCCCGTCATCACCGGGCCTTTCAACCCCCGCGGCTCGGGTCTTTCCTTCCTTACCCCTGACCAAGAACCCGAGACCTCGGCATCTGTTGAGCAGCTTGTTATTGCTCCGCCGCGAAGAATTGCCCAAGCCTCGGGCTCTTCTACATCCTCGTTTGAGGACGCATACATGACCTCCCCAAACACCACCCCAGACAGCTCGAGGCCCCAGTCGGTCAAGGATACACCCGCCGTTGTCGGTGACCTGACAGACGCCACTGGGCGTGGTCAGATTGTGATGGATGACAGTCGTACTCAGCGTCAGTCGCACCAAGCTGCAGTCGTAGTCATGAAGCAGCAGCAACCGGTCAGGATTCAAGCTCGAAGATCATCCAGCAGCTACTCGCAGGTCGACTCCCCATTCCACCTCGAAGCCAGTGCCAAGTACGAGTTCTCGGACGGCAAGCCCATGTTATCAAACCCTGTTTCAAACCACAAGAACGAGTCCTTTGTCATCAACTTTTCGGAACTGGTGTCGGCCGCCACGGTCGAGGACACGAAGGGCCCGGTCAAGTCGGCTGGACAAGTAGAGCAACCGACTTCACCCCTGTGGCAGAACATTATGAGCTCCGTTGAATCTTCGTCTTCGGACCCCTCGGACCTCAGTCGGGCTACGTCCCAGGAGTCGGACGGGTCCTCTACCGCCGTTGACGTTTCTTTCCTGCCACCGCTTAGGCACGAGCCTTTCATTCCTCCTAAGTCGAGGGCAAGAAAGAGCAAAATGCTCCGACGGACGGAGAGTTGCGACTACGAGGAGTCCACAGTCCCCAGGATCGCTGTGGCCGTCGAGCAACCGCAGCTAGCGACCGGAGCGGCCTACCTCCGGGAGGCCAGGAAGTCGGTCCTCATGCCCCCATCCATCGTCTCCATGCCGGCCTCCAAGCCGCCCAGGACCCAGGGCCGCATATCGCTCGGCCCGCCCGTGTCGATGCCCAAGCCCATCCTTGCCAACTCGTCGGCAAACAGAATGTCTTCGCAGCAAATCAACATACCGGCACCGCCGACTCCGGCGCCCGAGAGCAAGGCCGCGGTGGCTTCGGGCGTGACGGTGTCGCGGCGTTCGCTCCTCCCGCCCCCCTCGCCGTCGGCGACGGCTAACGCGGTGACTATCAAAAAGGCTGCGGGGCCGCCGGAGCTGCTCGGGCAAAAGGTGGCCAAGATGCTGGTCGAGTGCTGCAGCTGCCGGTTCCTGCACGACATGCCGAGCCGAGTGTACGAGTGCATGGTGAGCCCGGACGCTGTGGTCGAGGACCACTCCATCGGTATCAGCGGCGCCATTACCACCATGGTCAAGTGCCCCTGGTGCGCGCATAACATGAGCACCAGCTGCTGCGCCGGGTATGCCGCCGTAATACATCTGACTGAGAGGATGCATTAAATGGGACCGGTCCGGCATGATAAAGCTTGGTTGTTTCGTCCGTTCTTTACTACCTTTCAACTTTTTCTGGGCTTGGATGCGATGACAAAAAGGGGTGCCAGGGTTTGTGTACTCGGCCGTTCACTCGTTATGTTACTTCCATGTAACTTTCATGGCTCGACGGCGTTGCTCTTTTGTGCTTTTTGCAGTATTGTTTCCATCTGGCATGGTGTAAACATGCATATCTCGCGCGGCGTTTGAGATACTTGTTTCCGGAAGCCTGCGAGGTACCTACCTAATTAATACCACGTAGATAAACACACTGTTCTGATGGTTGAGAGGCGAGTTTACCTGGTTTTAATCGTCTTTGCATCTTGAGATATGATGTGGAAGTTGTGTTTTTATGATCCGAGTATGTGGTCAATAGGTTGCTGTGGTGAATTTCCCTCTTGCCCAGCTTTAACCTTACCCAGCACTCGGTCCTGGGCTTCCGTCTCCTTGGATCATTTCGTCGTCCTGATTGCGTGACCTCCGACTTGATCTCCCGGAATTTTGGTCGCCATCTACCCTTGAACGCTCGTCATCATCGCTGCCTAGTCCACCGCTGCCATCTACACTTCCATCGCCGCCCCGGCTCGCACCCTCCCTCTCACCACTATCATCCCCCTCTTCCTCCTCCTCTAAAAGATCCTCCAGGTCCCCAAGCGGGCTGACCCTCGGCTCCAGCTCGTCAAGGTCCTCGAGCACGTCCCTACGCGTGAGCTTGTACAGGCTAGTGGCGCACACCCTGTCCTTGGTGAGCAGGTCGTCGGCAAACTCGTCGATGTAGGTGAGGCTGGTCCCCGCGCGGCCCTTGCGCCGCAGCTTCCGCCTGTCCTCGAGGAACGGCTCCAGGGTCCTGTAGACCTCCGCGCTGGGTCTTGTCAGGCGGACGTAGAAGATGGCCAGGGCGCGGAGGTACTTGAACTTTTCGCCGCCGTGGTTCAGGTACTCCGCCAGCACGTCGTCGCCGGGGCCGAGCTGGAGGAGCTTGAGGGCCAGGCACAGGAACGGGGTGGGCCGCTGCGAGGGGCCGACGACGCCGCCGATGTGGTTGACGTGGTCGACGACGCGGTCGACGATGTCGGCCTCGTTGACGCCGAAGCACTGCTCCTTCCAAAAGTACGAGTCTGTTATCCGGTCGACGACGGCCTTTTCGAGGATGCGGGCCCGGTTGAGGCCGTTTGGGGCCAGGGTTGCGGACGAGCTGCCGCGCTCGTCGAGGAACTTGTGTTCCGAGGCCTGGTGGATTTTGCCCATTTCTTTTTTTTTTTTTTTTTTTTTGTTGGTAGTGGTTTGGTTTTGATTGGGCTTGGGCTGAAGTGTGATGCCACAGTTGCTTCCTCTTCCCTTGAC